>CAUHTR010001526.1:0-19553 GCA_959609185.1 Schmidtea polychroa | reverse complement strand
TGCAATCTATATATATTAGGGTGGTCCTTAGCATACAGTAAAAAAATGAAATTCATAATTTGAATTCTGGCACCCATCCAATCTGTGCCAAATATAGAAACAATGAATTGTGTAAAACTCATTACAATTGGACAATATTTAGAGGTGGCCCTCGAGCGTTGAAGTTTTGTATATACCACAAATAGCTCGATATTATAAATTGTCAATGTTTTCTTACATTTTAATTCACATTTATTCTACACAGTACACACAGCAGCCTGTAAAAGTTTAGTTTACTGTAGAAAACTGTCACTGATTTAGAAATGTTGAAATAACTCAAACTCAAAATGTTGGGAATTGTCTCTGTCAACTGTTATTCCGCTGAATTGTTATTTCACACTCACAGTGTCCGATTGTTTACCAGTACTGGCTCCAGCTGCTAGGGTTCGTTAGTACAGTCAGGGAACTCTCGCCTGTGCTCATTGACAATTTGAAGAAGGAACTGGAGTTGCTCTTCATTCTTGGTCAATTTCTTGTTGAAATCCTGAATGAGAGCAACTCCACGCTCAGCCCTGTCATTGACGACTGCCAAGCTCTTGACAACGCCCAGAGCTCGCGCGTATGACTCGTCTTGCTCCCAATCAGATGGATCCTTGCTCAGCAACATTTCAGGAATATCAAGCATCTGGAAGAGTTTCTTGGAGTTTGCTGTGCAGAACTGTTCCAAACCTCGTTTTCCCTGGAATACATCGGACTTTATGCTGGGTCGCTTCGATGGATGATCTTGAGCTTCTTCATCCATCGCAGCAATCATCAGTCTCTTGGAGTCATGTGATATTCTAGAGTCAAACAGGGCTATACCAATAAGCTCCTCGGACAAATACCACGTATGTAGACCAAGCTTCTTGCTGGTAGCAGCAGAAATAGCCGCATGAGGATAGTTCAGAAGTTGCCCCATAAGCATAAAGTCATTTAGAGGTGCTTCAACAGCCAATGGTGCTGTCATCCAAGCTTTGAGGTGGATGATAACAGAAAAGGTGGCGACATCACAAATACCACGCTGTTCTGAAGCAGTCATCTTAAATTGACTGCGAAAGAGAAACATTTTGATTGAGTAGATAACTTTCGCCATCCAACGTGCCCTATGCATTGCGCCAGGCACCTGAAATCGAATTCCGCGATCCGGTTTCCATTTTAATCTATACAATAAACATTAGATAAAATACTGACAACACATAATTATGCACTGTGCGTTTACTGAAATAATGACTATTATTGACTAATGAATGATAGAATAATAAATTAACAAAAGTCAATATACCAAAATAATACGACAAATTGGATTAATCCAAAAATTTACCTTCAATGCATGCAATCCAGTGAGACCAATGTTGTGCACTAGTGCTGCAATTAAATCTTAGCAGACACAGATAAGTAGTGACTAATCAATTCAACTATAGCAATCAAATGTGCAATATTATTTATTATTTAAGGTTTTTAAGCATTTTTGCTAATTTGCACACAGCATCTTTGTTTACATAGAATATTTATTTTGTCAATGGGATGATGTAGTATAGTAAGTAACTATACTAGCTACAGTAATACTAGTTATAGTTAATACATTGCACACTCCAATTAAAATACAAGCATACAAAGTTATACAAAACATGACTTAAATTTCTCGATTTAGTGAAACTTCAAAGCTTGAGGGCCACCTCTAAATATTGACCAATCTGCATGATTTTTTGCACATAATTTTATTTCTGTAAGTGTAACACATTGGAGGGGTGCCAGAAGACAATTTCAAAATTTTATTTTTAAGGACCACCCTAATATATATATATATATATATATATATATATATATATATATATATATATATATATATATATATATATATATATATATATATATATATATATATATATATATATATATATATATACAGTGGTGATATTCGAATTTTTTAACAACCGGTACGCATGGAAAAAAATCTATTGTAGGTTATATTTACTTCATAATAGTTATTTATTTACATATTTACATAAGAAATACATATATTATATAAAATAGTATAAAAAATAGTATATAAAATTAATTAAATAATTTCCAAATTAAATTTTGGTTTTGGGACGGCAAATAAGGTGCGGCTGCTTTGACACGTTTGTCACTTGCCATATGATGCCCTTCTCGCAACCATAATTTAACATATGGTGTTGCATCAAAATCCTCAATCGATTTTCCCATTAAATTTATTGTCATTAAATGACTTGTTGTTTCAATTAACAACGAATTTCTCTTATCATAAATGATATTGTTCATTGTGCTGAGTCCTCTTTCAGCTTCTGCAGAATTAACAGCAATTACCGTAATTTCCGGGTAATAAGTCGCTCCTGTGTATAAATCGCAATTGTAAAAAATGGCTAAAATTTTGGAAAAATTAATATATAAGTCGCTCCCTATTTAAAGTCGCACTTATACAGTAATAAGCATGCCTCTGAGGAAATGTTTACTTTGTTCGGTGGTGGTCGCCAAGTTTAATTAAAGACACTAAAGAGAAGAGGTGAGAACAAAAATCATTTAGCGCAAGTATTTAATAACGTGGAATATTTCTTTTTAATTTATAGAGAAATTATTTATATCAATAAAACGAAATGCCTAAGTTATAAATGTCGATTAATGAAGTTAAATTTATCAATAAAAATCAGAGTCTGTAAATCCATTAAATCCATTAAAGCCTTCATCTTCAGTATCGCTTTCAAATAATTGAGCAATTTCATCTGGTACAGTCAGTTCATAGTTGTCATCATCATCATCGCTATCAGAGTCGTCGTTGTCATCATTGTCTGCCAGTAAGATTTCCGCTTTCTTGAATCCACTGGTGATAATCGCCGGATTCAATTTATCCCATGCCTCGACCACCCATTTGGCCACTTCCGCAAAGGTGGCATGACGCATGCGACCTGTTGCCGTAAAGCTATGTTCACCGCTGGTCATCCATCTTTCCCACAAACGACGCAGATGGACCTTGAAACTTCGGTTGACATAAATATCCAGAGGCTGTAGCACCTTCGTCAGACCACCTGGTATAATGACAGGAATCGAGTTGTTGCCTTTAACTTTCGTTTTTATGTTCTCTGTGATGTGAGCTCGCATACTGTCCATTACGAGCAATGCCTTTTTAGTTTTGAAGAATCCGTCAGGCCTCTTTTTGAAACATCTATCCAACCATATGTTCATCATTTCTTCATCCATCCATCCCTTTGCGTTGGTTTGAATGATCACGTTGTTGGGAAATGCCTCTTTTGGCATGGTTTTCCTTTTGAAGATTATCATTGGAGGAAGCTTCCTTCCATCACCACAGCATGACAGCACGACCGTAAAGTGCGATTTCTCGTGGCCAGTTGTTCTTATGTTGATCGTTTTCTCACCTTTGTTATTGAGAGTTCGGCCCAGAGGAATATCGAAGGTGAGTGGAACTTCATCCATGTTGATAATATGATCTGGAATGATTTCATATTTCGCGACTTTTGAATAAATGAATTCACGAAAATTCCGGATTTTTTCGATGTAGTCAGCAGGCAGTTGTTGACACATGGTCGTTCTTGATCTGATGCAGAGCTGCTGGCGCTTCATGAAACGAAAACACCAAGATGGTCCACCAATGAATTCATCAATTCCCAGATCATTCGCTATTTCTTTGGCCTTAAGACGAACTTGGACGGTTGATATTCCGCGACCTTGAGCTCGCTGCTCCACAATAAACTTAGAAAGCTGATTTTCCAGTCCTGGCCATCTTGCTTTATGACCTCGATTCGCCCGCTTGGTTCTTTTTGTCAGCAACAGCGCATCTTTTGATTTTCGCCAGTCTCGAACTAGTTTTTCACTAATATTAAATCGCCGCTCAGTCGCTCGATTGCCGTTTTCCTCAGCAAATTTGATAGTTTGCAGCTTAAACTCGGCAGTGTACGATTTCCTTGTTTTGTTGGAACTCATTTTGCACTAAAATTTCGGTATATTTTAATTTGAAAAATTAAATTGTTTTGACAGGAAATCTATTACAGCGGTCTTATATACACTGCCATCTGGTGATTAAAGCTGACATTTGTTTAATGGGCTCTCAAATTTCGGATCCAGGGTCCGAAATGACCAATCAGATCGGCAGTTAAACTGACACGCCAACATGGCGGCAGTTCGCCTAGCCTAGACATCCTGTAAGCTTGGTTTACGAAATAGGCTATATGGCGTCTTAGATATATTATAATGATGGTGATGGTTTATGATTGTATCATATTACAAAAAGGGCCTTTGATAACCACGGCATCAATTATCAGTTCATCAAAGACAGAACAGTCACAAATTGTTGATTACATTTAGATTTATTATAGAAACGGCACGTGATTAAACTTATTATATAAGTCGCTACTTTATTTAAGTCGCAGCACCGTCAGCGTCTGAAAAAAACCGCGACTTATAGACCGGAAATTACGGTACATTTAAAATTCTTTTTGCTCTCAAAATAGTATTAATATTTTTAGATTCTCTATCTCGCACATCAACAAAATCTCGAAAATCATTTACTGGAATGATGTATTTGATTATTTTATTTAACTGCTCTAACTTATTTTCACCTTCAATCCATGGTGCTTCAAAAATATCACCCGGCCATGTTTCTGGATTTAATAAATTAAAGCAATTTAAGAGATTATTATAGTTTCATTTTTATCGTCTAATAACAAACGCGTTTTCATATGTTTTTCTAAACAATCAAAAAATTTATCTCTCAAAACAACAATTGATGTTTTTTTTCTATTAATTTCAAATGGAATATTGTATTTTTTCGTTTTAATAATATCATCTGCTTCTTTTTCATATGTTCCTTTATTTAATTTTAAATGTTGGAATAGATTTATCGTTCGCCTTATCAATCTATCAGCTCTAATTAATGAAATATCTCTTTCTTGTAAAGCTGTAGACAGTACAGAAATTTCTTCTAATATGTCGTTTATTAAACCTAAATCTTTTAAAAAGTTTTCATTTTTGAAATATGACATTATTCCAATTTCTTTATTTTGACTAAAGTGAATATATAAGGCCTGATATGATTTCCAAACTGCTTTGGCGGTCCTAGCGCTACAGGCTGCCCATCGAGGACCAAATATTCTACCTATTTTGTGTACTTCAGTGCCAAGTTCTTTAGAAACATTATTTAATTCTCGTTGATGTTTATTTGAAGTATGATAATACGAATAAAGTTTATCGAGAAAATATCTAAAGTTATTTACTTCATTTACTTCTTTGATAACATCATCTAGAGTTAACTGAATACGATGAGCTAAACAGTGACAGATGCTAATGCCTGGAAAATGTTCTAAAATTCTTGCAGAAACTCCAGCCTTTTTTCCTAACATTACATTAGCACCGTCTGAGCAAAATCCAATAAGATTTTCATGTAAATATTTTTCATTAAAACCATGTTTTTCAAGAACTGATATTAAGGTTTTAAAAATTATTTCTGATGTTGTTCCTTCTAATTCGACAAGATCAATAAAAACTGTTACACTATCATCGGAATTTTGAATTTCAGATTTCAAATAAACTACTAAAACGCTTTTGTGTGAAACAGTTGAGGCTTCATCAATAATAATTGAAATTTTACAACCTGTATTTATCAGTTTTCCAAAAATAATTCTTCTTATTTCTGTAGATATAAGCTTTGCGACAAGTGGAACTATAAATCTGGAATGTAATGAAAATCCAAAATCTACATTATTTTTTTTCTGTAAATCAATTAATTTTTTAAAATCACTGAATGGATAATTGTTTTTAATTATGAAATAGATAGTATTAAAAATGTTTACCGTGCTGTTTAAATACTTTTCATTAGCCACATCGAAAGATTTGGAAATTATATTTGTTTCACCAATTTTTATTATTTCCCCAGCTTTTTTATGTGAAGCTGATTCATTGTGTTCCTTCAATTTTTTTCTCATTGATGATTGTAAATTTTTTTTGTTCGAGCCATGAGCTTTGACAGAACATGATTTCCACTCCACAGAAATGTGTAAATGTTTAGCAGTTTCTAAATTTAACGATACTACTTTCGAACACCACTGACATCCCACATTTTCATCGCTAACAACAATAAGCCACTCGTATTTAGTTTTAAAATAATTTAGTTGTTTATCATTCCAAAAATGTAATAACGCAGCATCACGAGACGTTCCAGCTTTTTCCGATTGGTTTTGAACTTCAGAAGTATCATTTTTTTCTTTTACCTGTTTTAGTAGTGGATGAATGATGCAAACTGGCACACCCCACCCTATACCCCAAGCTGTGCTTACAAAACACCCAATAGCCTAACTGTGCCATCTCCACTCACCCATAAATGGAAAAGGGAAAGAGTGACCAATAGCCAACTGTGCCATATAAAATAGCCAACTGTGCCATCCCCACTAATCACCCATAAATCGAAAAAGGGAAAGAGTGACCAGTTTGCATCATTCATCCACTACTACGGGCCAACTTGCAAACGGCCAAATTTAATATAAAAAAATGAATAATATAAATCTTAAAGTTCAAGAAAAAAATAAATTAAATCTTGATTATAATAAAGAATTTACTCATGAAATTAAAAAAATCGATATTTTAAAAATCTCTCCAACTTCAGGATCTATTGCAAACTTAAATCGTAGGGGTGATATAGTTTTTCAAAGCTTGCAAACCTCAAATCCAATTGATATTTGTAATGCAAAATTATATTATAAAGTAGAATTAGAAATTGCAGAAGGTAAAAACATAACCCTAGAAAATAATTTCTTTCCAAATTTATTCTCCAACATGAGATTAAAACTAGGATCGTCTGAAATTGAAACTGTTTTGCATCCAGGAGTATATTCTACAATGTTAAATTTTATTTTGACTGGTTGTGATTATAAAAATGAATATGGTGAATTAACAGGTTGGATTCCTGATGTTAATAAAGGAGATTTAGATAAAGATGGTTTAGATGTAAACACTGCTTACTATAAAAGAGTTGAACTTTATAAGTTGAAAAAATTTGAAGGTTATTTTGAATTAAAACACTTGTTCGGATTCCTTCAAAACTATAACCGGGTGCTCCATAATGTTTTTATAGAATTCATCTGTAATAGACTAGATGGTGATAAAAGATTGTTCTATGGAGCTGCAGATACAAAAGCTAAATTAAAATTATCAACACTTGAATTGCATATACCTGAATGGACATTAAATCCACATTCTGAAATCAAACTCCTTGAAAGATTAAATTCCAACAAATCTATAAATGTAAATTATTTAAATCGAATCTGTAGTGAATTTAGTATGACAGAGGGTTCAACATATTCTATAAAGGTAGCAAATTTAGCTTATAGACCAAGATATGTTTTGATTGGATTTAAAGATGGAGATCCTTCATTTGAAAAAAATAACAATCTATTTATTCAAAAGATTGGGGGTGATAATTTAAAAACCATCCAGGTCCAATTAAATAGTTCTTATTATCCAATAAATCGAATGGAATTTAATATTGAAAATAATGAAAACATATTCCCCTACCTGAATTATATTGAAACTTGTAAAGAATTCAAAGCTGAACCACAATTAAGTTTAGAAGATTTCAAAAATTTATATTCTATATTTTGTATAAATACTTCTGATCAAGATGATCGCCTAGCTATAAATAATGTTGATGTTACACTTCACATAACAAAGGATTCTAATTTTAAAGCTAAAGTATATACATTAATATTAGAAGAAAAGAAAATAGAAATGAAATTATATGGTGGAAAGATTTCAATTATTGAAAATGTTAGGGGTGATTCCTCATAAAAAACATTTTAAAATGTCTAATCAACAAGCACTTCGTTATTGGACATGTGAAAGTTGTAATTGTCAAGTTACAAGACATCACAAAGCAAGTCATCTCAAAACTAAAAAACACTTAGGAGGCGACCTACAATCTTCAAAAACAACATCTAGAATCTTGAAACCTTTTACTACAGAAAAATATCCAGGTGAAAGACATTTATTCCATCACAACTATACTGGACCAGGAACAAGATTAGATATTAGATTAGATGAAAATAATAATCCTAAACAAGGAGAAGAACCAATAAATAGAATTGATCAAGCAGCTTTAAAGCATGATATTGCTTACAATTCAGAAGATCTTAGAGATAGACACATTGCAGATGTTAATTTAATACATGATTTAAATAATATTCAAAATCCATCAAGCAAGGAAAAGATTCAAAGAGCTCTAGTTAAATTAGCAATGAAAGGTAAGATTTTCATAGGTGCAGGACTTCCTAGAAAAGCAAAAGATGTTGCTAATAAAAGGATTATTGAACAAGCAGACGCTGAAAGATCCCTTGAGAATCAACTCTTTGAGAATAAACCCTTACAAACCCCAACAGAATCACAAATAAAATATGTTAACGAATTACACCATGAATTTAGAAAAAATAAAAAATATTTAAAAGTTCAAGTACATGAAAAAGATCAAACATGGTCTGCTGATTTAGTCTTTATGCCCAAATCATCAGACCCTGAAAAATATAAAATAATTTTAACAGTAATAGATTTATATACAAGATTTGCTTTTGCAAGGTGTTTAGAAAATAAAACAGGATATTCTATTACAGAAGCATTTGAAAATATATTTGAAGAATATCAAAGAATTCCAAAATATTTATGGTGTGATAAAGGAACAGAATTTTATAACAAAGTTTTTACAAAGTTTTTAAATGAAAACGATATTAAATTATATTCAACAGAAAACGAAGGAAAAGCAGTCGTAGTTGAAAGATTAAATAGAACATTAAAAAATAAAATGTGGAAATATTTTACTGCTATTGGAAAAGAAAAATGGAACAATGAATTGTTACAAAAGATTGTAAATGAATATAATAATGATGTACATAGTTCTATAAAATCAACACCTTTAAATGCTTCCTTGAATCCTGAAACAGTTAAAGTGGTAAATGTTGAAAATAATGTTTTTGAAAAACCAAAATTTAAAATTGGTGACCGCGTAAGAATATTTAAATATAAAAATAAATTTGAAAAAGGATTCACAGCAAAATGGACAAATGAAATTTTTATTATAAATAAAATACATCATACAACTCCAATAACATATGGTATCATCGATTTAAATAATGAAAAAATATTAGGTAGATTTTATAATAATGAACTACAGAAAACTAGTTTCTGAACTATAGAAAACAAGTTAAAATAAACTTTTCCACATTTCAGCTTCTTCTCTATCCAAATAAATATAATTATATTTTTCTTTCCAATGATTATCAACAAACATATCAAACATATTCTTATCAGGTTCAACATTTGAAAATAAATCATTATAAATCATATTCTTATCACGCTTGTCTAATTTAAAAAATATAAAACAATTAGAATTATTTCTTATAGAGTTTTTATCTAAAGCATAATATGTTTGAGATATATAAATAACATTACAATTATTATGTCTACCTCGTGTAAAGTAACTCTTTTGAATCTCTTGATTTTTCATGTTAACAACATCATCAAATATAACTAGATTCTTTTTATCTTTAGGAAGTAAATCACAATGTAAAACATCTTCAGGTTTATTAGAGAATAAGATCTGGATTCCATCCCCTATATAATCATTTTTATTACTAATATCTGATTCTAAAATCTTTTCCTTGTACCAATCAACCATATCACAAGGATGAAAAACCTCTTCGGGATATGTATGTTGATTTTTAAAAATATCAATTATTGCTTTTTTAGTTAATTTATTTTCAAATCCACATTTCAAAAGTTGTAATTCCGGTTGGTTAATGGTTGTAGAATAAAAGATTAAATTATTATAATCTAAAAAAACCATCTTCAAGCAACATCCTCAAAAGAAGTACATTCTTTCCACATCCAGAAGAACCAACAATTAATAATCTAAAATTATCAGGAAATACTTTATTATTAAATTTAGATTTATGCCTATTTAAAATTGGTTTCCAAGTATCCATTTTTATTTATTATAAAATGACAGAGAAGAATCCTACAGAGGAATCTTTGCAAGAATTAATAAATTCAAATAAAAATAAATCAGTAGTAATCTCTGGTAAAAAATATTTTATTGGAAAACATGTAAAAGAACAAGTTAAAGAAAGACTAAAGGGGCAAGCTCAGTCGGGAGAGGGTCAGGGGGGCTTCCTTCCATTAGCTGCTTTAATACCCGCAATCATTGCCGGACTATCGGGTGCTGCTGGAATAGCTGGAGGAATTGCAACTACAGTTCAAAAAGCTAAAGAATCTCAAAAGACAGACTTAGAAAAAGAAAAACTACAAACTGAAATCAATTCAATGAAGAAGGTAGGGCAAGCTAAAGGGGGAGTGTCCGTTGGAAAGGGTCTCTATCTTAATCCATATGAGGGGAGTCTGCAAAAGTCTCAGGGAAAGGGTCTATATCTTGATCCTTATAAAGGCCGCGGTTTAAATGATTTTTTAAAAAATCAAATTTCTGAATCTGAATCTTTATCTTTGAAAGATAAAGAAGATTTAAAAAAAATATGTAAATCTTTAAAGAATGGATGTCTTTGTAAAACTAAAAATGGTAAAGGATTGTATTTGAAACCCTTTCCAACGGATCCTTTACCAAAATGATTGATTTTTAATACCATTAAAATGGTATATGAAGAAAGATTAGCACTTTTAAAAAAATTACAATCTGAACAAGATAAATATAATAAAAAAGATTTAATTCAAAATACTGAATCTAGAATATTAAATTATGTAATAACACAACAACAAGAGCCAACAATTAAAGCTATAGAGGGATTAAAACCTAAAGAGTTAGAGTTTGATAAAAAACAACAAAAAGAATTAGAGTGGAAGGAAAAAGATAAAGAAGAAAGAAATCAAAGAAAACGTAGAAGAACCTCTGATGTGAAAGAAGAAGAAATGTTTTTAAAAACAAAACCTCTTAAAGTTGATCCTAAAATTAGAGAGGGTTTACCCCCTTCAATTAAACCATCATTTAATACTAATCCTGAAGGATATACAATAATAACAATTAATAATCAAAACTTTACTTTATATTTAAATTCAGAAAATAAACCACGTATTCATTCACAAAATGTTTATAATAATGAATATTTAGACTTTGAATTTACAGATGATTTTTATAGATTACTTTGTGGATATCCTTCAGATGATGTTGAAGAAATTGAAAAATATTTAAATTTAATAAAATTAATAAAAGCTAGTCCAAAAGCAAAACATATTCAAGATTTAAAGAAATATTTAAATAAAAATGAAAGGGGTTATATTGTCACAGAAGGTCAGGGTCAGGGAGAGGGAAGCAGGGTCCAGGAGATAAATCCAATCAATCTTTTTATTGAATTAAGAAAACTTTTGTCTGCAAGGAAAGCAGGACATAATAATTTAGATTCTGATATTTTAAAGATTTCTAAAGATTTGTTAAAACAAGGAATAATTTCAAAAGATAAATTTAATAAGTATACAAATGACTAATCCCCCAATCGAACACTCCGTATTAGATTTTTTAAAAACATTTGGAATTGATACAAAAACAAATTTTGATTTAAAAGATTATGCAGATTATTTAAATTTAAAAATTAAAATATTAATGAATGATGAATTATATAAAATTGGACAAAGTCCCCAAAACATTATTATCAATTATCAAAATTCAAATGAAAAAGGATCTCATTGGGTTTGTATATATAATAAGAGGGGAGGGGCAAGCATATACTTTGATTCTTTTGGGATTAAACCCACTAAAGAAGTTGAAGACTATCTCTCGGATTATACTTTTAATTCCTTACAAGTTCAACCTTGGAATACTAAAATATGTGGTGTGTTAAGTTTATATGTTTTGTATAGATTAAATGGGTCAGAGGATTTCGAATCTATAATCCAAGAAATTTATAATGATTTAAAATCTCTATTAGAAAATGGAGCTTCGCAACCTTCCGGAAGATAATTTAAAAAAAATGGCTAAACATAATGTCAGATAAATATTCAAGAACTTTATCTATAAATTCAAAAGAATCAGACTTTACTATAAACTTTCAAGATTCAATTAAATTAGATCAAAATTTAAATTATGAATTAGGACTATTATGGTTTTGTGCTTATAATACTATTTTTAATATAACTAAAGATAATAACATATTTTATTATATAAGCCCATAAATCTACAGATAAGATTATAATAACAATCGAACCCGGAGCTTATGAGATAAAAGATTTAAATAATATACTTTCTAAAAAAACAAATGGAGTCATTAAAATTAAAATGGATTTACCAACTTCAAAATGTATAATGACTTTAGATAATATAGGAATTCATTTTCAAAATAATAGTTTCTTTAGAACAATTTTAGGATTTACACGAAACCATTATATCACACTTGTAGTTGAGAATATAACATCAGAAAATATTATAAAAATAATAAATACAAACACAATAAATATTCATTGCGATTGTATAACATGGTTCTTATAATAATGGTAAACAAACAAATGTTTTATATTCCTTTCCCTCAAACACAGTTCCTATGGGATATAAAATAGTTGAAAGAATGAATCCTCCAAATTATTTACCTTTATGTAGAAAATATATAATGGATATTAATTTTAAAATTCTTAATCAAGAAGGAGAATTGATTGATTTTAATGGAGAAGAGATTTCAATGTATTTACATTTGAAACAGGTTTGAATACAAAGTTTCCTATATGTCATTTTAAATTATTAATAAATGAGTTCTTATATTCCATGTAATAGAGGTGGTGGAACAATAAAAACAGGGTTTAATACAGAAGAAATATTAACTTTAACAGAAAATAAATATATTAATGAAAGAGGTGATTCAATGAAGGGTGATTTAATTTTAAATGGACACAAGATAAAAGAATTATCTTTTCCAACTGATGAAGCTGATGCAGTTAATAAAAAATATGTTGATGGTGTTAAAAATTATACTGATTTAACAACAACAAGAATTGAAAGTTCATTAACAACAAAAATGGATTCAATGGAATCAAAGCTTAATAATATCGAACAACGATTTAATGATAAATTTGATAAGTTACAAAGTCTGTTAAACTCTAAAGATAAACAAATTATGAATACTAAATTTAATACAATATATAATATAATAAATGAGGTGATTACATCATTTAATAAAAGAATTTCAATTTAGAATCTCATGGAACACACATTAACACTACACATAGTATTAGAAAAAGAGCTGCTGAATTACCTCAGAATAAAACATTATTAGCCAATACATATAAACATTTTATAGAACCAGGAGAAATAACAACAAATAGTAAATCCTGGAGTGTTTTTATGGTTGTAAAGATTATTGATCCTTATTTCTTTTTATTTGATGATGATGGTGAAACAATGAAATGGTTTGTGAAATCTGATTATAATAGCAAGTTAGAAAAGGGTGATGTTATAATTACTGGTTATGATTTAACACATGGACATTGGTATGGTAAAACCCATTCAGGTAAAACTAATCCACATAAAACTAAAAGTAAGAATATTCATTTTTCTAGTTCACTTGTACAATATATAGATTTAATATTTTATGAAAAAAAGGTTGATGTTGAAGAAGTTTGTAAAGCATTGATGGAATTATATAAAGACATTCTCTCAACACGAGGTTATTATGAAATGCGAGCATTAGTACCACATAATAAAGTCATGTTGAGAGTTTAATTATTTTTTTTATTATTAAAATGGAAGAAAAAATTTACCCAGAATTGTCATCAAGATATTATTCTCCCGAAGGTTCCAAAGGTCCCAAAGGTCCCAAACCATCAGCACCCACAGAACTTGAAATTATGAGAGTAAAAGAATTTAAATCAGAAACCTTACATTTACAAGATTTATTAAAGCATTATAAAAAAATTAAAAATAGATGGAATAAAGGGAATACAGTTTTAAAAGTTATAGGTTATTCTTTAGGATTTACATCTGCAATATTAACAGTTATTTTACCTGTGACACTTCCTGTTGTAACTCTTGCACCTGTAATTTTAGGAAGTATTTCTGTAGCTGATTCTTTCTTAACTGAAATAGTTTCATTATCTTATACTTCTAAAAAGAAAAGTTTATATCGTGAAGTTTGTTTATCAATAGAATTAGGAATATCAAAATTATTTTTATTTCAATTGAAAGCTTTGGAAGATGGAATTCTGACAGATGAAGAGATAATGAAATCAAATCAAATAATACAAGATATAAAGAATGAGGTTTTAAGATTAAAAACTCAAGGGATTACCCAAGGGAAGGGGAAAAAGATTCAAAGAGAAAGATGGTTGAAGGAATATTAATCCTATATTTAGAAAAAATTTCTCAAGTTGATCAAACTAATATTTCAAAATTACAATCTAATGCATTAAAATATAAAGCTATAGAGTTTGAAAGAATTAAATCCTAAAATGACTCAAGTTGAAATTTGTAAAACTTTAGGTGTTTCAGATTCTACAATGAGAAGAATAAGAAAAGATTTAGGAATACCTTCTCCTTATAGGAAACCCGAGAGTAAGAAAACTAAAACTAAGAAAACTAAAACTAAGAAAACTAAAGATATTTTAGCTTCTGGTCCTACTGAAAGTCCTGAAAGTCAATTAAATAATATTACTCTAAAAAGTAAAATTTAAAGTATAAAATGGATTTCAATTCAATCATTCAAGAACCTGAAATACAAAAAGAATGTTTAAAACTTTTGACAGAGTTTAATAAACAGAGTAAGGAAACTAAACTAGATTCTGGTCGAGAAGCTATTATTCATCGTAGAGTACAAGAAGAAATAATAAAGAGATTAAAGGAACAGAATTTAGTTGATAAAACTTTTGATCAAAGGAATGAGAATGTGAAGAAGGAAATAGATAAATTATTATATATGTTAGATAGTTTTTTTATTTGAGGATAAAATAAAATACCAAACATGTAATAATAAAAAGTATTATAATGAAAAATATTATTTTTCTAAGTTTACAAAATTTAAATGATATTCTTTTTTAATACTATCAATAAGATTATATAATTTTTTAGCTTGATCCATAAGCTCATTATTCTTTGAATATCTTAAATTAATTGTCGACATTTTATATATTTGAAAATCACATAATCAGTCTTAGTTGGTTTTTATTATAATTAAACTCTTTAGGTGTTAAATCTTCAGTCTTGAAACATTTTTCCTCTATAGCTATTGGGTTTCGAACTTGAGGAAATCTTGGGAAATCTTTCAGAGGATAAATGATCTCAACTTTATAAATATCAAGATCTGTAATTTTTAAGTCATAAACTTTGTTTATTTTCTCAAGATTTTTTATTATAGGGATTAAATCATTTCCAATTGGAAGAGTTGTCTTTAAATCTGAAAGTATGAATCTTTTGTCATCATAATTTGATAATGCAATCTTTGATGATTCTTCTAAATACATGTCATGCTTCTTTGATTTAAGTTGATGAACTTCTACCAGTTTATCTTGATGGTTTTTATCTAGAGAATCTTTATAATCTTGATGTGTAATATTTTTAGATACACATTTTTGAATTCCTTTACTTTTATTATCTTTAAGAGTTTTTGTTTCTATAGTTATTATAGGTTGTTCAAATTGAATTGTTGAATCTTTGTTATTATTTAATCGTCCTGGTAGAGATCTTTGGTTTTGAATCATTTCCAATGAATATTGTTTTAGATCTAATGAATACTGCATCAATTATTGGTGTATTTGGTTTTCATCTTTATAGGTGAATAATTCTCCAGATGAATTTATTAGTTTTGAGAGTGTTTCACTTTCTGCTATTTCCTTTTAACATCTTGGGAATATATTTTAAAAGAAACTATCTGTATCCATTGCACTTAAAGATATTCGAGATTTAAAGTGAGGTATTAGAATATCATAATATGTTTCATACATTTGAAGTTTTGATAATTCTAAAATTGAGAAACCTATAAAGATGGTTTGTTATATGTTTTTTCATTATTTTGAATTTCAACTGCTACTAGATTCTTTGAGAATATCTCTGCATTTTTAAATGTAGGTTTTCCAAGCATTCGATTATATCTTTGCAAGTCTTTTTTAGTATTTGATAATAATTCTATCCTTGTATACTTGTCTACATTTTCCATTGTTTTACCAAAGACTGCATTATTAAAAGTTTATAGATCATGTCTAGGAATGCATTTCCATTTCTTTTTGCTTCGTTCTCTTTTTATATTTCCTTGTATAAATTTTTTCAAATGTAATTGTCTAAATCTTATAATACTATGAACTTTTTTAATTTCATTCCATGAGAGATGTAAAATTGAAAAAGTCTATAATGACAAAGATAATATTCTCTATCATTTTGATCACATAGAGTTTTGTGCTTGTTGATCTATTTTGTTTGATTTGCCAATCTGAAGTTCATTTAGATCTATTTTCCTTTTTACTGTGCAAATGGGAAATGTCTAGTTCCTGCTTTTATTTCATCTGGATAGATTAGATCACATTCTATTGCATATCCATATTCTGAATCTTTAGGGGTTGATAATATTGATTTATAAGTTTATCTAGTTTTTCTTTCTTTGGAATATAAAGGAATGAGAACTCTCCAATTGGTAAATATTCAGACATTATACCCCCATATAGAGCAGTTGCATCAATATAAATTATTTCAAATGGATCAGTAAAACCCTGTCTTATTAATTTTGAATCTTCTTTGTTATTTGTACATAGTCTTGATTTCTATCTTAAAATATTTTTAGTAATAGTCATTGAATTATTTGCAGATATTTCTCTACTTCCCATTACAGAGGAAATCCCTCCTCGGATATTATGTTTAAATATATTAAACATGTCAAGATCAGTTAATAATTCTATAACTTTATCTCTTGATTCTATTTTTGCTCAGTGAATATATCATATAATAATATATCCCAAGCTAGAGATGGTAAAGTTATATAATTATAGGGTTTTAAGTCAAAGCATTACAAAAAGTTTCAAACAATCAGCTAGAATATAAACATCTAGAGATAGATACATGTCAGTATATTCCCCAATGTTTTTACAGTCAAATAATTGCCACATTTTCTGTGCTCTAGAATATTCTTGATCTGTAATCCCTGATAATGAAAGTTTTGAATAGAATATTTCTTTCTCTGGTAGTTCTTGATTATATTTATCAAAGATCGATATAATCATATGGATAGATTCCTTTTGCAGACAGGTTGGATATTCTTCTAGAGGAATATTATTTTTTTTATACATGTTCTTTGTATATTTAAAATTTTCAGGTTTCATTGTTTTTCCTACTGCATCTAAGACATTCCTAGAAAGTTTAGAGAATCTCTAAATTTTAAACATCCATATTGTACAGATTTATATTTTTCCTTTGTTGAACCAATAACTTTAAAGAGTTTTTAGCATTTACAGCTAGAGCTTTTATAAATAAATGTATATCATATCAAAAAATTGTGAAATATAACTGGTATAAATTTAGGTTTTTTACAATTTAGATTAAGTTTGTATGAGCTGCCTCCTCATAATTATTTTCCTTTTAAAGTGATCATGATCTGGTACTTTTATAGTGTTGGATCTCTAGGATGTTTCTCATCAAAGATCTTGTTCTTGGAAAGGTTGTTGCACACCAACAGTTTGTAGTATTTTGAAATTCTTCTATTGTGGTTCTGAAAGTTTATTGGATAATCTGTTTTTATTATTTAAATAATTCTATGTTCTAGATCGTTTATAGTTTTGGTATAAGATTTAAAACAATCTTCTGCGGCAATTCCTTAAATGAATATCTGTAGATTCTATTAATCAGATAAGTATTTAAAAAAAGAGTTTATAGCTGAGTGTTCTTGTTTGTTATTTGATTGTATAAGATTTATTATTTAAGTTTAGAAAGTTTTTCATTGTTTCATTTGGATGCTCTGAGAATAATCATTCCATGAATCTACATAAATTATTTTTCTATTATGTTAAATATTCTTTTTCTACAAATCTTGTTTTTATATTTACTGCTTCAAAGTCTGCATATATCCACTCCAAAGATTTTAATAAATAGAAAATTTTAAAGTGCATAATCTTTGTTTTTTTAGGCATTTTAATTAAAGCTGGTTGATTCTTCTCACAAAGTCTTTCATGATTAAACTATGAGTTTTTAGTGTTGAATAAGAAGAAATCTTTTACATGTGCTCACGCCAGTGACTGGGAGTTTTTTTTTTTTTTTGGGGGGGGTCCGCATAAAACTTAAAGTTTTTATTAGAATATAATTGTGGTCAAAATTCTGGGTTCTCTAGAGAGAGATTCTATATACTTCCTCGTTCGTGCCATTGGTAGGTTTTGTTGTTGTTCCAATATTAAAAGATATAAGGTCCTTCTAGTTTATCTTGTTCTACAAATTCTTTATTTGAAATATGAATGGTATAATAGATTTTGTTAGATATTCATAAATATTAAGTTAAGATTATTCAGTTGTCAAATGCTGGATATCTCTAATTGAGACATTGGAGTGACGTGAATCTTCTGGAAATTATTAATTCCTTTTCATATTGTTGTATTTGAAAACCTGAGGATTTGTAGCTTGAGGATTAAATGTGCTAGGATTGACCAAAATGAAACAATTTATAATCTTCATTTGAATGTTTTAATATATTTGGATTGAAATGTGTAGGAAGAATATGATTTGGATTTGGAGAGAAAAGCTCTCCAATATTCAATCACTATAGATTTAAAGATGAAAATCTTAAATTTGATTCTCCCAATTCTTGTTCTTGTGTTCTGGTTGTTCTTCAAACTCTTTGCATAAAATCTTTTATTGTTTTGTATTCCTTTTGTGAGAATAAATATTTATAAGAGTGTCAATACTCAGAGTTTAGTGGGGTTGTTTCTATTTCCTCCTCCACGATAAATAAATTGTTAGATTTAACTTTATATTTATAATGTTAAATCTTGATGAGTAATCTTTTTAAAGCATCGCATCGAGTTTAACTATCTTTGTTTTATTTTTTAATTCTTAATCTGAAATTCTTGAAGAAAAACACTTGTTCTTCAATTACATTCTATATGATTAAGTTGTCCCAATTATATTTCTTTTTATCTCAGAATCCTCGGAATCACATTCAGAATCAGAATCACATTCAGAATGGCTTTAAGAACGATTTCCGTATGGCTTCAGAACGACTTCAGTATGATTTTAGCACACTTCTTTACATGTTTAATAACAGATTTTATTATTCAAATTTTTTGTTTACATGTAGAACATTCCAAATCTTTCTCTGTTCTTAGCTTTTCCACTACATCTTTCAAAGTGTTATACATATCACAGATAATCAGATATCTTACATTACAGTGGTACAATTTTAGAGTTTGAATCATCTAGTTATTAATTTAATAAAGATCTTTTGATTTTCATGAGGAAGTAGGTGCGGTTTATTTTTAAAACTTTTGACAAATAGGACAATTCATTTCTTTAAGAGTTTTTTTCATTGAGTTACTCTGTTTTAAGTTTTTTAGAATTTTTATTTTTATAT
>CAUHTR010001525.1:0-76563 GCA_959609185.1 Schmidtea polychroa | reverse complement strand
AGTGCACACAAAAATTTTTTATTATTTTTTTTAACTATTACATTTTGAATAAATTGGATTAATTAAAACATCAAGTAAATTGGAGATGCATAGAAACAACAGCTTTCATGGAAAAATAATTACCAGAAAATGAATATATCATACTGGAAATTGAATTATTCGACGAAATATAATATATGAAAGTATACGTGAACATGGGAAAACTTGGCCATTGAGACAGCGAGGAAGTAAAAAAAAATAAGCGATGGATTCAAAATTTTAAACATTTCAGATGAAAAAAAAATTATTTTACAGATAAACAATAACCATGGTAATTAAAATTTGGAATGATTACAATTATCAACATGTATTTCGATAGTATTCCAGTCATCATCGTGCAATATAGAAAAAACAATATACAACATAAACAGAGTACAAAATTTTATTGAGAAATTATTGAGAACATTAATAAGATAATTGGAGCCGAAAATTAAATTAAGGGCACGAGGATTGTTGTGGTTTTCTAATATATTAACACTTTAAATTATTGTTTTTTAATATTTTTTATTAAATTTCTAATATCTAGTTTTGTTTAATACGAAATATTGGGATCTCAGAATTAGGTTCTAATTATCAAGTTTTTCGAATTAACGAAGTTTTACCGTATTAAGTAAATGCAAATATAAAGTTCATTATTTTTATAGCAGATGTAAAATGTTCGAATTAACAAAGTTTTACTGTACTACCTGATAATGACAAGAAAACCTTTGAAATATATCGTAAACGAATGTTTGTACAACACTTTCTTATATTTAAGTCATNAAAGTTTGGACAACACTGATATAAACTGAAAGAAATGAAGATAAATAAAAATAGAATTATTGCAAAAATAGAAATAATCAATGAAAATAATAAAGGGTCAGTTTGTACTCAAATTTGAAAACAAACAATATTCGATTGATTTTTAAAATTAATTTCTATAATTTTTATTCATATTGAAAATATTTTACACTAAAATTAATATTTATCATATACTTTATTGAATTTCAAAGTTGATAAATACATCAAAGAATAACACCAATAATGATATAACTGATAATTAAATATAGCAATCGAAATAGAAATATATTGCTATTACGGAATAAATCAAAATAAAATGTTACATAAAATAATAACCTATTTGTATAACTGGCGAATCAGTAATGCAAACAATACGTAGTTACACAAATAAAAACACATTGATTATAATAAATATTCATCAAATCATTAAATCAATTATACTAAAGTTTCTTATGAAAAAACTTCAAAAAATTAGAAGCTCGAAAAGTGTGCCTTTTTTTAATTTTTGAATTAGAAGCGTCATCCTAAAAAGAAAATCATTAGAAAAAATATTAAAGAATTAAAATTCAAAAGAATTACATTTAGGAATTAAGAATTTTAAAAAGCTTGCAATAAAATGTTGGATTATTCGATTTAATTAATGTGAAAAAATATACAGGAATACCTCGAACAGTACGGTTAATCGGTTCTGGAATTTAGCCGTACTATTCGAGGCATTCTGGCGCTAATAAATTTACGGCTTAGTAAACCTATTAAGAAATTTAAAAATCGTGATTATAATCTAGTAAACAAAAATATTTTGTTATGTATTTTTATTTTTCTGATATTCAAGAGCAAAACAAGCATATTTAATACAGTTTATAAGTCGGCAATACCAATTCATTGCAACTAAATCAAAAAAAAAAGAATTTATTTCATTTTAAAAATATTAAAAATAGCTGATGAAAAACAAGTAAATAAAATTAAATAAACACAACAATTTAATTTTAAAAAGATCAACAAAAGCAATTCACTTAAATTCTAATGTTTACATTCATTTTTTATTGTTTAAAAATTTCAATAACGAACTTTTTTTGGTCGTTTCTCATACAATTCTTTGTAGCAAAAAAAAAACAATCATATTTTGAAAATTTCAAAACCGTACTATGCGAGGTATTCCTGTATAACAAATAAATTAAAATATGTTGACAATATTAGTGGTATGACGCTTTCAACTAAATGTTATTTCAATTAAAATCGGGGATTGGAGAGAAATACAGTAGGAGGATTTCAAATAATGTTTTAAAATATCTTTAATAGCCTTACAGATCGACCTTTCGAAGGTCAAAAACTCATTTGAAAGTTGGCAAAATAGATTTCAATATAGCTCATACTATGAACATCTCAGAATTTATAAATTTATTTTTAATTTCTTAAAATCTCCTTTTAAATTCCATTCAAAGTAAATGATTTATTACTAAAATTAAATTTATTTGAAAATGTAGTAAATCACATTAGTAATTGCGTAAGAATTTGCAGGTGTGATTTCACAAACGAATATTGTGAAAAAAAAATATTGTGAAAAACAGTAAAGTTACAATTTAAAATATAGAAATAATCCTTGTAATAAAAACATTTCACTGTTTTCCAGACATCATCCTGAATAATTCTATTTCATTATAAATACTTCATGGATCATACCTGACAATTTTCCAAAGATTGCAAATTAAATTAACCAAAGAAACATTTAATTTGTATTGTAGATCAAAAATCAATATGGATATATACAGAGCCGTAGCTAGGGAAAATGGCGCCCGGGCGAGATTGAAATTTGGCTGCCCCTGGTGCCAAAAGAATCCACCACTCCCATTAATTATATACTTACAGGAATGGAATTGGTCTTGAAGAGTCAAATTAAGATGCAAAGCTATATAATGCTTAACCAAACTAATATTATAACGAAAACCAATTAATTATAAATATTTATTATACATGTGTACATACATATATAGCTTCATCTCCCATATCAACGGGTGGCCGAGTTTGCAAGAAATGAGTTGCCATGTTTCACAAAATTTCCCTTACTATGAAAAAATAATTCTGATTCTTTTCTCAATATTGAATAGGCTATTCTCCGATTTCTCGTTTTTATATATAGACTAATGTATCGGGCATATATCGATATCTATAACCATTATCATCAATTGTCCTTCCTTCTTTTAAACGATTTTCAAGATCTTTCCAGGCTAAGTAGCATTTTCTATGCCCAAAACTGTTTTCATGATCAGCCACCTTCGGATTTAGTCGCCCGTTTGCAAAAACCTTTCGATAGACCAGCAAAACAGTTTTGTTTTAGTTTAACTTTTGAAAACAGTAAACATGGAAAGCAGAATATAAAAAATAAGAGCAAAAAAATTAAAATATCATTTCACAGTTTCGGCGCCCTTCGACTCGGCACCAGGGGAGGTCGCCCCATTCGCTACCCCCTAGCTACGGCTCTGGATGGATCTATATATATATATATATATATATATATATATATATATATATATATATATATATATATATATATATAGATCAACACACGGTCTGTTTTTACACGATTTTGTAGACGAAATTTTAAATTTTTTTACACGTTATTTTTGATTTAACACGAATTCCAAAAATTTTTTTTAATTATTTTCATGATTTTCTGCAAAATCGTGTAAAAAAGATTTTACTGCATACTTTTTGATATATTAGATAATTTGTGATGCTTACACGATGCTTAATCTTAAAAATTAAGCCAACAGATAACCACAGTAATGAGTTTTCAATGAAATTGCTCATGTTATTACAAAAGCTGGCATCCAAACATTCCTTCAATTCTCCGTATTTCACCATTCACATTAAATGAAGTAAAAATAAACGATTGAAAAGAATAATCTAGTTATATATTAAATAGTCTCAAAAATTTTGTTCTTTTAATTAAATTTGAAAGTCATCAGTTTCCCACCAACAATAAATTCAATCAACTACCTATTCCCTTTGCTTTCTACAGTGTCTTTCGGTTTAGAAATTAACTTTTCTATATCCTCTTTATAAAAATTTACAAGACTGGAAGTGAAAAACATTTCGATTGCATTTTTAATAGTTTTATATGAAATAGATTTTCTGTCATCTGTATTTATGTGATGCATAAAGGGTTCGTTATACTGCCTTAAGATAATGGAATTGCATATTGAACATCCCCAAACTTTGTTCTCTTCACCAGGTTAATTTAACACACAATAATCTTCCTCAAACTTTAACATTTTCGATGTATTGTTTTTATATCTACCCCTGTTTATTTGCTTAATTCACCGAGTTTCCTTGGATAGTCTTTAATTATCATTATGACAGTCGACCAGATCTTTCTGGGCCTTTCAAATTGAAAATTCTATCTTTGAATCTTCTCATATTTAACTCATCGCGAAAAACATCGTTAATATTTTTTTCGGTTGCTTTTCACACAGGTTAAAATATGTAAGAAATGCAATTGCATAGGTGCTATTCGTTTGAAAAACTGCTTTTGACTCAGTCAATCAATTTTTCTGAAATCTAGCACGAACATACATCATTATAAAGTGATGATTTCTTGGTAGTAGCATTAATTAATTGTTTAAAATATCAAAATAATCTAATAATAAAAAATATCTAAAAATAGTATGCTCTTTATATTGAGGAAGTAATTAGTAATTCAAGATAAGTAAATAAAAAACGACAAGAATTTTGAGGCCTAATAATCACCACCAGGTGTAAGACGTCCGTCACACATAAATTTCTTTTAATTTCAAGATTTTTTTTCAGTATTCGATACAGAATTGAATTACATGCCACATTTTTTTATCAATACACAATTTTCATTATATCAATATTTCTAATTCAGCTTGCAAAGTTGTTTCGACAAATGTGACGAAGATTGGAACTAGTGGTGAAGGGTAGTTCCTTATGCATCGAATTGCATTTTTTCGATTTATTATAAATTCTATAATGAATCTATATTAGTAAATTCAAAAACATACACAAGAAATTGAAATTGTTTGTGAATTGAATTAAAATTTACTATATAGGTGTTTGTATAATAAATCAATAAATATAGTATGTTTTAAAAATCTAGATGTGATCAATAGACCAGTAATTAATTTTCTGCACACCTAGGAATATATAAATCAAATCATTACAACTTATTTAACTTTTTAATCGAATAATTTTCAATTCTTTTCATTTCCCTTCATTTTCAACACGAGATCAGATCAATAAATTCAAACTAATTTCAATAATTGAATTTATTTTCATCTGAAACCGAAAGAAATGAAAAAGAAAAAATATCTAATAAAATTTATCTAATCAATATAATTTTGTGAAAAAAATATCAATGTTAGAAAATAAGTGCAAATTAAAAATGGCCACCAAATCAAATCACATCAACCACATTAAGCCAAAATCAATTGGTTAAACATAAAATCATGCATTAGCGCTTCAAAAAATTAAATAAATTTCTATAATTTTTATTAAAAGATCTGAAATAGAAAATTATGAGATAAAATCATTAAATTATATAATCAAATTATATTCATTTTTTACCTGAACATCGTGAAATTCCAAAGTTTTACTTTTAGATTGTTTATCATCAATTCCGAATGATTCTTATTACAACAGAATCACAATTAATTCAATAAGAATAATTTTTTACTAGATCGTAAAGTCGAAATCGTTGCACTTTTTTCTTTAACGCGAATTCTTTCTTTAAAGCTTGAGGACTTTTCCACATCTCAAAAGCAATAGAAATTAGAAAGATTAAATTATCAAGACATACAAACCTAGTTTCTCCACTGTATGACCTTTATTTTTTGGTTCTACTAAATCAAACCTGTTTTGCATATCTGCTTAATTATCAATTGAAATTTTAAACTTAATAATTATTTGAAGCGCATAAGAAATAGACATGTACAAAACAATCTTTAAAATTATTAGTTTTGCACAATCATACGTAAAACACAAAGCTAATATCAAATCAATATAAACTCATTATTAACCTTTAGAATCATCCACAGCAACTTGAAAATCTGATTCTTTTTCGCAAAATTTTATTGAATTATCAATCACTTCAGCACAAATCCTAAAAATCAAAGTATTTATATTTAATTAGTAACTCGTAGTAACTTTTAAATATAAATAAGTTGCTTGCTAGTTGTAATACTTTTAGTATTTATTGGCTATAATTATTAAACAAACATTGCAACGATGTAATTATTAGAAAGCACCATTCAAACATCCGTTTTACGATGTATTTCGACAGTTTTCCTTTCATTGTCAAGTGTGAGAGAAAAACTATAAATTTTTTTTACAAATTTTATTAATTTTTTCTTGTTAATAAACATATTTTTATAATAATTTTATTTTAATAAATACTATATCAATTGAAAAGAAATCAGTATGTGAAAATTGAAAAAAGTTCTTATAATAATTTATATAATTTTCAATTTTAACAATTTATAAACTTTAAAAAATTGAAATTTAAAAATTATTTAACTTAATAATTTAATACATTTTAAGCAGCAATCCACATACCCAAAATATTTAAAACCACAGCATTTTGTATATAACTTTTCGGTACCTAGATATTTCATATAAAAACAATTTCATATATATTCCAGAACAAGATAGGTAAAAGTCTAATAATGATTAAAAATCTTATTTTAAATATCTTTTAAACAATGTATCTTATCAAACATTTAAGACAGCTGTGTCAAACTTTTTGAAGTTGTGGGCCAAATCAAGAGTTTCCAAACATTTCGAGGGCGAAGATCAAAATTGGTTAAAAGATTAATATAAAAATGAATATTGTTTTAAAAATTTTAATATAAAGTAAAACGTGGTAATAATCCGGAACTTAATAAATGAAAATTCGAGAAACTGTATAACAGTGGTCGGCAACCTTTGGCATTTTATTTTTGTTTGTTTTTCAATTAAATATATCTAAAAAATAATTTTGGGATCAAATTATTTTCATAAAGAACTGTATTATTTAATGTGACAGACATATACCATTACTTATTTGTAAAAAGAAATAAAATGACACAGTGAATTAATTGGCAGAGTGGCTTGGCACACTATAGCTAAAAGGTTGCCGACCCGTGCTGTATAAAGTAAATTGTATTTTTAAATTTAAAAGGAAATAATTCACGACATCTTGTGAATAACTGATTATTTTTAGAAATCAATATGTATTCATTATTAAAAGTAACAAAACTACGTAGTATTACTTTTTAAAAATTATTATTTTTTGGAAAAAATCAATTGAAGTTATAAAAAGGAGGTTGGCCAAGTATTAGACATCACTGATTTAAGAACTTAAAAATAGTTATTTTGTTGTTATTTTTATGTGAAATTGTTAATGCGAAATGTCTGTGTATCGATTCCAATCGACCCAATGATTTTTTCAACAAAACTTCACAAATTTCATGTTCCGAATAATTATTGATTTTTTTAATTTTAAAATCAGACATGTCTATTTTTCTCATTTTTCTTATTCTGTTCACTAATATTTGCCGATACCTTCAGTCGACAATATTCACTAGCTCCAATATAGAAACGATGGGAAGTCTATTCAATGTAACTGTAAATTGTACATGTAAATTGATAAACAAGATCAGAGTATAATCCAACAGGAGTTCTAGACTTATAAATTATAAAGATATTGCGTACTTTAAATGAACTAGATACGATGTGTCTTAATTACTGTATAATAAGTGTCACAACTTAGACAAATGAATTTTTAGAAAACAAAACACATAAAAGATGAGCAGTGAAAATTAGAAAAGTATATGCTGTGGAGCAGATTTCGGATTTTATTGAACGTAATGTTATTTTAAAAAAAATAGTTGTGGTCTTAGGTAAGAACATATTTTGAAAGAAAATGTTGAATAATACGGTACCAGGAACTTACGATGATTTTGGTGATAATGACTGTCAGTAAAAAATTGTAGTAAGAACTACCCTTCAAGTAACTATGAATAACAAAAAATTATATATATATATATATATATATATATAATATATATATATATATATATATATATATATATTATATAATATATATATATATATATATAATATATATCTATATATATATATATATATATATATATATATATATATATATATATATATATATATTATATATATATATATATATATATATATATATACCGAAAATCGTCAAGGTAGATTTTTTGAATAAAAAAATTTTGCATGATATTTTTAAATTCTTACAGATTTGAAATCTGAACAAATAAGGATAAACAAAATCCTTTTTTTATATTTAAAGGAAATTGTATTTAGAGCCAAGTTACTTAATAACAGATTCAAAACACTAATGAATTCCGGAGATTAGTTTTGATATTTAAAAACAAACTGCTTATTGCAAAACCAAATATGATTTTAATGAATCGTAAACAGAAAACAAAATATTGATGTAGAAAATTGACATTCAAAATAATATCAGATAACAAATATAGAAATTGAATTAAAAATGATAACTTATTACATCAAAGTATGTTAATTATTATGAAATACATTTTTGTAAATAAGAATTATTGATTAACTTTGAAAAATGTTTTAATAATCTGTCAAAAAAATTGTTCAATTTGTGAAAAATATACTTGAATGCGCTCCTTGTTTTCTATTTTAACAGCTGAGTCGATAAATTTCTTTATCTTTTATGATTTAGTTCGATGTTATAAATAATAATTCAATTGAAAAATTCAGGGCAAATTAGGGGAAAGTGAAAAATACATAACTATACTATAATTTATAAAAAATAAAATCAACTTCGAATAGTTTTATTAGAGACACAAAAATAATACTTTTAATTAAATAAATTTTATAAAAAAGAGAACAGAAAAAGAAATTATAAAAAGTTAGGATGATAGTATTTCAAAATATTTTTTAATTAATCAAAATAAATTTAGTGCGAAAGAAACCGATTAAATATTTAATCATGTTATTTTAATAAAAAATATTATTTAATTAGATTACTATCTTAAGGCAGATAGTTAAAAAATACAAACAAGTATTTTGCACATTTAATTCTTATCATTTAATTAAAAAATAAAAGATTTCACAATTTTTATGATGCAGAACACTTAATTAAACTAAAAATTGCAAATATTATAAAATAATTTGACTTATGAAAAATAAGTTAAACAATATATAAATTATGGGTTTGTGAAAAATTAGGTATGATTAGAATTCTAAGCTGACTCAAACATAGATTGATTCGATTAATCGTTAATTAGAATTAGAACCTAAATTTTGAATTCGACATTCACAACATTATTTTAATAATTAAACTTAAATTGAAAATTTTAACCCAAATAAAAATTTAGAAGGATAATTAATGTTTTCAATATTTTGTTTTTAGATGAAAATGACATTAACCACTTGCGCTATATTGACGTGCCAAGCACGTCTTGATGATTTTTTTCAGAACTGCAAGTGACGTGTATACCACGTCGATAGTATTTGTCGCAAAAACAAAAACAAAAGTAGACTATTGATTAATAAAATTTATTGTTGTTGTGAATAATTATTTATATTCGTGTAAATCTTTTATGTAAGACCCTACCCTCGCGCAAAGCACTGGTCAAACCTCTGAGCTCGCTGACGCGGTGAGGCGTCGATGTCTTACGATACTTTATATAGTAGAGCGCGGCTCAGCTACCGAAAATTAAATCATAGCGCAAGTGGTTAAAAATACAATTTGCGGAATTTTTTTACTTCTAAGTTTAAACTAATTTTACAGTAGCTATCGTTTAATAATTCAATCACTTGTTGAAATTCACCATTTTCCTCAGCGTGTATCTAGCATAGCAAACTTGGAATGGTTAGAAAGGAACCAAATTTTCCACAGGCCTATCGTATAGTCCAGTGTCACGTAACTGGTGTGCCGCTAAAACATTTGCCAAAAATTGAAAAAATTACATTTTGAATTTTTTTTATACATTTTTATAACGTACTATTTTATCCATTTTAGTCATTTGGAAATAAGTAATCAATATTACCTTATAAGAATTTCATTGGGTAAAATCATGCAATTATACAAAAGTATTTATTTGATTTCTTAATGCGAAATGAAATTTAATTAACGTATTGTCCTGTATAATTGTAGGCAGAATTTCAAGTATGTGGGATATGCAAAAATGAGTTAAAATAGGTGAAGTTAAATAAAAGTTTGNATATATACCGCAAATCGTCAAGGTAGATTTTTTGAATAAAAAAATTTTGCATGATATTTTTAAATTCTTACAGATTTGAAATCTGAACAAATAAGGATAAACAAAATCCTTTTTTTATATTTAAAGGAAATTGTATTTAGAGCCAAGTTACTTAATAACAGATTCAAAACACTAATGAATTCCGGAGATTAGTTTTGATATTTAAAAACAAACTGCTTATTGCAAAACCAAATATGATTTTAATGAATCGTAAACAGAAAACAAAATATTGATGTAGAAAATTGACATTCAAAATAATATCAGATAACAAATATAGAAATTGAATTAAAAATGATAACTTATTACATCAAAGTATGTTAATTATTATGAAATACATTTTTGTAAATAAGAATTATTGATTAACTTTGAAAAATGTTTTAATAATCTGTCAAAAAAATTGTTCAATTTGTGAAAAATATACTTGAATGCGCTCCTTGTTTTCTATTTTAACAGCTGAGTCGATAAATTTCTTTATCTTTTATGATTTAGTTCGATGTTATAAATAATAATTCAATTGAAAAATTCAGGGCAAATTAGGGGAAAGTGAAAAATACATAACTATACTATAATTTATAAAAAATAAAATCAACTTCGAATAGTTTTATTAGAGACACAAAAATAATACTTTTAATTAAATAAATTTTATAAAAAAGAGAACAGAAAAAGAAATTATAAAAAGTTAGGATGATAGTATTTCAAAATATTTTTTAATTAATCAAAATAAATTTAGTGCGAAAGAAACCGATTAAATATTTAATCATGTTATTTTAATAAAAAATATTATTTAATTAGATTACTATCTTAAGGCAGATAGTTAAAAAATACAAACAAGTATTTTGCACATTTAATTCTTATCATTTAATTAAAAAATAAAAGATTTCACAATTTTTATGATGCAGAACACTTAATTAAACTAAAAATTGCAAATATTATAAAATAATTTGACTTATGAAAAATAAGTTAAACAATATATAAATTATGGGTTTGTGAAAAATTAGGTATGATTAGAATTCTAAGCTGACTCAAACATAGATTGATTCGATTAATCGTTAATTAGAATTAGAACCTAAATTTTGAATTCGACATTCACAACATTATTTTAATAATTAAACTTAAATTGAAAATTTTAACCCAAATAAAAATTTAGAAGGATAATTAATGTTTTCAATATTTTGTTTTTAGATGAAAATGACATTAACCACTTGCGCTATATTGACGTGCCAAGCACGTCTTGATGATTTTTTTCAGAACTGCAAGTGACGTGTATACCACGTCGATAGTATTTGTCGCAAAAACAAAAACAAAAGTAGACTATTGATTAATAAAATTTATTGTTGTTGTGAATAATTATTTATATTCGTGTAAATCTTTTATGTAAGACCCTACCCTCGCGCAAAGCACTGGTCAAACCTCTGAGCTCGCTGACGCGGTGAGGCGTCGATGTCTTACGATACTTTATATAGTAGAGCGCGGCTCAGCTACCGAAAATTAAATCATAGCGCAAGTGGTTAAAAATACAATTTGCGGAATTTTTTTACTTCTAAGTTTAAACTAATTTTACAGTAGCTATCGTTTAATAATTCAATCACTTGTTGAAATTCACCATTTTCCTCAGCGTGTATCTAGCATAGCAAACTTGGAATGGTTAGAAAGGAACCAAATTTTCCACAGGCCTATCGTATAGTCCAGTGTCACGTAACTGGTGTGCCGCTAAAACATTTGCCAAAAATTGAAAAAATTACATTTTGAATTTTTTTTTATACATTTTTATAACGTACTATTTTATCCATTTTAGTCATTTGGAAATAAGTAATCAATATTACCTTATAAGAATTTCATTGGGTAAAATCATGCAATTATACAAAAGTATTTATTTGATTTCTTAATGCGAAATGAAATTTAATTAACGTATTGTCCTGTATAATTGTAGGCAGAATTTCAAGTATGTGGGATATGCAAAAATGAGTTAAAATAGGTGAAGTTAAATAAAAGTTTGCATTAAAAAATTAAATAAAGAGTAGCAACATTGTTTCTGTAGATGATTATAAATTCTTGAATAAAATTGTACTTACTCTTTAACTAATTCACGCTCCCTTAGAGAACAATCATCTCCGTTAATTAATGAATCATTTTCATCTGTTTCATTCAGCGAAGGTTGCGCTTGTTCATTATAATCAGACTCAAATTAACTTGATCTTCATTTGCAGTAGGCATTGGACAGATTTGAACTGTGTCTTCATCAGGTATAAAATTTTTTTGAACATCATCGCTGTGAGGTACTGGACATATTTGAACAATTTCTTTATTTTCTTCGTAAGTCCCAGTATCACCATTCATCGATATACATTTTACAGGGTCAAAGTTAAATTGTTTATTAGTATATTTGTGACCAGTTCTGTAACCAGCTTTGTCCAGTAACCTCATCATTGCTTCGAATTCTAACTCAGAATCCAAATTCGTATCTGTAAGATAAATTCAAATTGAAAGCAAAGATGCATTGTCTGTATAAGGTTTATGAGAATTTTAGTTTAAAAAAATTCGATACCAAATGAAAATAAATACCAAAGTTTTGCAAGGGTTTTCAAATGTTTTGAATACACTTATTTTCACGATTATTGTGTTGTAGATTTGACAGTTAATAACACTAAACCTAAAAATCGAATTGTTCTGATAAATACTTTGAGAAAATGAAATTAATAGAATGTGTCACTACACGAAATATAAGGTAAAACTAAACCTAAATATTCTGAGTCGAGATATCCCAAATATTTGTGTTAAAGGTACCAGGACTCCAGATTTTATGATTTAAAAGGTACAAATAAATTTGAAACTTTATATTTAAAAATAAAATTCATATGACTGAGAGCTCCTGAAAGGATAATTAGTATTTTTTAAACAGGTATAAAACTATAAGTAAAGATAGAAAAAATTGCATATTTAAGAATTTGTTGACGTAAGATTTGGTATTGTCATGGGATCTGTTAGGCGGTGTCCCTGTGAAGGCAGGACCGTCATCGGCCTTAGGGTCAAGACTTTTAAAACTCGATTTATTTACATTCCTCTTCTTTCATTCTTCGTTTCAAATACTAGCGTATTAACAACTATTTCTGAAGTACTCTATCCTATGAAGGTGGTAGTTAAAGCTTTAAGTTGCCAATATACTAATTGATAGACTTCCGAAATTATTATTAACTTCTATTGTAGATGATATCCGAGATTAATAGACCTTTATCATTCGACATCACTTAAATCAATAACTGATAGAAATAATCGGCTTATTGATTTAATACAGTTTTTACAAAAACTAGACAATGTTTTTATTGAAAATTATGTTGAAAACTGATGCAAAAAATTTTCTTCGAAATATGGTAACATTTTGTTAGAACGCCTTTAATCAGTGAAGAATGTTCAAAACAAGAAATTGAAGATAAAACTAATGGCAATACACTTGAGATTTTGATGCTGACTGAGCCAGAGTAATTAAATAGACAAATGATGAACAACTAGAAGATTCCTTCATTAAAAATAATAAAAACTACATGAGACGAGCAAGTTTTTTCAACAGCAACATTATTTATCACTAAAATTCGAAATATGTTATCTTATTTTGCTTTAAATTCATTGGTATTTCTAAAAGCTAGGTATTAATAAAATATTTACTTTTGTTTTTTGTGATTGTGTTTATGTTGTCGTATTAAATATTTTTGTTGGGTATATTGTAGTTATTCAGGGTGATTGTTAACTACCGATTACCTATCTGACTCCAAGCGTGTTATTTAATAACGACAATGACAAATTCCAACGACTTAAAACTTTATTGATTATCACAATAGATAATAACGAATTCAACGATACCACTTTTCAACACACCTCAAATGTTTGAAATGCTTATTACAAACCTCCGGGAAGAATAACACAACAATAACAATCATCTAACAACACGACCATTTGATTGCCCGGTAATGGGTGATTCGCATTATTGATCTGGTTGGCTTTGACTTGACTTGAGTTTCTCAATTACCTATTATTCACTAATTCAATACGCAAGTTTCTTTCAACCGTTTCCTGATTTTCAGCACTTTATTTTACTTTCCTCGTAAATTCAAATTTCTCACGAATTCCTTTCTAACAAATTTTTCTCGTAGCAATCTTCTCTCGTCCCAATTTTTATCTCTTTCTGTCAGTTTTTATACTTTTCCATCTGGTAGCACTTATTGATAATTCATTCTTTTTTCCCACTAGTATTCCGTAATCTCTGTCAGTTGTCGAGATATATGTATTTTTTCCAACCCAGTTTCTCTCATTTTTCAACATCTCTCTTCCACTTTTGTTTTACTGAGTTCCAGAAGAATGACTCATTCATTCATCATCATTCCCCCAATCATTTTACAACTTTAATGATTATTTTTATTTTGAAATTTATGTATCCTCAACATATTTATTAATAATAACATATTTATATATAGTATGTGAAATGCAAGAGGAAAACTAATATAATAAAATGATGGATATTTTTGATGACTCAAGACTAAATAATTCATCTGGTAATACTTCCCGAACGGACGCAAAGGCTCTTGATGATGCAATTTGTAAATTCAAGTTTATGGTATCCCTTGTCACATGGTACAACATTCTTAATGAAGTGAATGTTACAAGCAAAATACTACAAAAAGAGGATTCTGCTATAAATCCAGCTACAAAACAACTTCAAGTGACTAAGAATTACCTCTTAAAATGTAGGAGTGATAATGATTTTGAACATTTAATTGATGCTGCCGAGATTGCAAAGGAATTAGAAACAGAAGCGAAATTTGAGCCCGATGAATGTAGAAGAAGGAGACATAATCGGCAGTTTGAATATGAAGCTCAAGACGAGGCACCACAAGATCCTAAACATAAATTCAAAGTAGAATTCTACTACACTATCTTGGACATGACTATACAGTCTATTGAAGAGGTTCCAACAATTAGAACAACATAATTTATTTGGCTTCCTTTATGATAAATCCAATATCAACAAAAAGACATCTGCGGATATACTTACCGACTGCAAACATTTAGAAACGTCTTTGACGCATAAAGATAATAAAGATATTGATGCATATGATCTTTGTAATGAGCTTCAAGTAGTAGCTCAAAGGCTTCCAAAGCCTATGTCACCACCAGATGTGTTCCTCTATCTAGTACAACAAAAATTGGAAGATTGCGTACCAAATGTTGTTGTTTTCTTGAGAATATTATTAACACTTCCAGTGTCCGTGGCTAGTGGAAAACGCAGTTTTTCAAATTTGAAATTAATTAAATGTTACAATAACTTGTGGACTTAGCAACAATTTCAATAGAATGTGATTACGCTTCGACACTGGAATTGAAGGAATTAGTAGAAACTCTTGGGAGGAAGGCAAGAAAAATTAAATTTTAATTTTGTAACGTTTATGCAATTGATAAATTAATACGTCACTTTAAATTTACTAGCTTATATAAGCTTATATATATTTATTTTTTTATTAATTTTTGTGAAAGGGGGCGTTTTAATAAGTTTTGCCTAGGGCGATAAATAAGCTGGCGCCGGCCCTGACATTGTCTAAGTTTATACTTTAACTGTAACATATAAATTAATTACAAATTTATTATAAATCATCCTCAAAGTGATATGTTGTTATTGTAACCTAGCACAATTACTTAAAACTAAAGATTTTGAAATTTAGTTATTTAAATGATAATTAAAGTAAATTGGATTAAATCCAGGGTTGCCAAATTTCAAAAAACCACTGATCCGAATAATCCAGTTTAAAGCATGGTGGTACAAATGACTAACAATTCCAAAAATGAAAATGGAATGAATGAAAATTTTTCACCAATAAAACAAGCTTTGATTGAACTACAACTAAATAAATCCTACTTTTAATATGTATAACTCTTAATAGATTGTAAAATGTATCTCAGAGAAATTCATTAAATTTAAAAAACTAAAATTACATTTACCTTACTTGGTCACATTTTTCACTTTTAAGAGACAAATTTCCGAAAAAAATTAAAATAAAAATATAGAAAATTTTTATAATAATAAACTTTAATTGCTTAAAGAAAATCGAGGATATCAATAGCTTTCTGGAATTCGCTTATTTCAGAAATTTCAATCTAGCGTTCTTCCTCAGTTACATCTGAAGAATAATATGCCTTTGATTGACTTGCAATTTGGTTACATGTACAGTAACTGTACAGAAAATCATATTTGCCCAGAAATAAAACAGATACTGATATTAATTTTTGCTTCAAAAGACGTATTAGAGCTTATTTTCAGGTGATGCCTTACTTATATAACAAAAGTCAGTATTTATTCAATAAAACCCATGTAAGAATTTTCTGTAAAACCATAAATCCCAAAACTCCTAATTCCAGCACGAATTTCTCATGATTCCGTTTCCAAATCGCCATGTCTTATTTTTGGGGTATAAACCGTATAGTATCGTTCAAATTGAAATTTTCGAAAGTGTATTTCAGTGTATTCAGCATATTTGAGAATTTAATAAAGTGATTTATAGGTAAAAATGAATTTTATTCAAATAATAATTATAAAATTTCACGAATAAATGAAATTATATTTGCCTAAAAAATTCCAAGATTTTCCCAAAAGTATAAAATAAAACAGGTAGGAAATTAGACAAAGTAGACAGTGTAAAAATATTTTTAACATTTAACAAATTAGTCTATTTTAATGACTGAGATCTAATACAGCCATGGCTAACCGGTGGCCCGGGCACAATTTTAAACATCAAATCAATAATTGTCTTTTTTAGAATTCATATTCGAATAAGGCATGTTTTTAATTTTAAAAATTGATTCTATGTTTACTTGAATCGTAAAAACGAGTTATATTTATTTAAATGAATTTATTGTGGCCCGTGATTGTATTTTTCCGAAAATTTGACCCTTCGATTGATTTGGGTTGGCCACCACTGATCTAATATATGTGAGTCATAAAGTATGATCAATGTAAATAGATATTCAACATAAAAGTTAAAATTTCATCGGGGTGCCAAATATTTTATTAAAAAAGGTTGAACTGATGAATAGAATTGAATGATAATATAAGTCAATAAAAATTATAATGAATACAACTTTACTCGTTTTCACAGTAAACCAGTAAAAATATAAATTATATTCTAATTTAAATGAGCAAAATGGTAAAACTGATTAACAAATATGAGTATGAGAGAGAACATTCACTAAATCATATATGTTAAATATGTATACAAAGCGAGAACCGTCATTTGAAACCTTGAATTTAACCTATAATGATAGACAACCTATTTCATTAGGTCAAATGATATAGATATTTACGATATAAGATTAAATTATTCATGTTTTTTTTGTATTATAAAAAAGTTTAAAATATTAATTATTAATTAATTTTAATCATAAATACAAAAATATCATACCAGTTTTATAGCCGCTATGATTGAGTTCCAAATTAATATCTGAAAAGAGTGTGTTTGTTTTAGTAAAATTACACTCCGAGTGCAGAAGATCTCTTCCGCCTAATTGAATAAGACGAATCTAGGTATGATGTATAATAAAGTACTGACGATTTGTTAGAGTTACCTGAGCTTTACAGGCCGTCACAACAGTTTTAGTTAAAACCCAAACTTCGGCGATAGATGAAGCGCAGACAAGAAGGCCATTATTTCGAAGAAAAAGAATTTTACTATTGCCTAAGTCATCAATTAATTTTTTGAATTGGTTATCAGAGCTATTGTGCAAAATTTCGTGGTATTTGACACCACCACATGACAATGAATTTGGTGAAATATCCAATAACTTAATTGCTTCTAAACTCACCGGTAAAAGGCCAAATTTAATACTTGAAACCTGAAAAATCATAATAAGTATTATTCATAAAATTAATGCTAATGATTTTAACTCAACGAAACAATGTTAAGAGTTTTTTAAGATTTATGTTTGGCATATTAAAAAAATATATTCCCTAACGACTAAGTGTAATTAATATATTTAATAATCTGAATGAAATTAGAATAACAGTAATATAAACAACCATTTGATAAATTATCGGTATCTGTTGAAAATGAGGAAGGAGAAAGAAAGCTTCGACGCATCACAACTATAAAATTTAATTGGTGTTGATATACTTGTTATATATCAATGTTTTTCGAAATATCAGATGTAGCGCTCTGATTATTTTCCCTATTCCATAATTACTAGCTTAAGATTAAAATCATTAATTAGTTTGCTAAATTTATTTCTAACAGATTTACTATTTTAAAAGCGATATATTAATATTTTAATTAATATAATAAAATTTGATAGTAATAGAAAGTTCGTAAAAACTGAATAAATCATCATTTCAATAATCCAAACGCTCGATATAATTTTTTCCCCAAAAATTATGCATAGGCATTATAAATGGATTTCACTCATTGTGAGCGTATTATTCGATTATAACTTGGAAATTTTATTTATTTTCATTATGACTAAAAATCAAAATTTTATTAAATAACACGTAACACTCAAATATTTACATGAATTTCGTTACAAAACAACTTTTCTTGCGTTCCTAGTATAAGTTGAACGCAGAAAAAACGGAATTCGGTGAGAAATTATGTATTTTTCACTAATGAAAGAACACAAATAACTTTATATCAATTCAAATATTGCGAAAATATAAATTTTAAATAGCCGTTGCGTGTTTAAGGGTTAATAAAAAGGTAGCGTGGAAAATGTGTTAAATAAGAAAATTTAGTCGTAATGAAAATAAATGAAATGTTAAAAGAAATCACATCAAAGTAAACAAAAAATAAAGGATTTTGCTGATATAACTTTGGCATTTGATTGCGAAATTTAAATTCTAATGTCTACAATTAGAAAAATGAGTTCATCTTTAGATTTATCTTTTCAATAAAATAATTGTACAACAAAAGTAGAGTTTGTTAATTTATTGTATTGAATTACGCATATACAATAAAATATATTGCCCATTCAACCTTCGATCATAACTTCTACAGTTGTATAATGGCAAAATGCATGTAGAAGTCAGACTCATTAATCAAAACAGAAAATTATTTAACATTTTATTATTTAATATAATATCGTTTATAGGGCCGTATTTACACCTTTACGGTTTTTGTTTGTTTACTTAAATTTATTTTCTATTTTGTAATTGGAATAATACAATAAAAAAATAATAAATATAAATATATATATATATATATATATATATATATATATATATATATATATATATATATATATATATATATATATATATTGATTTGGATTCCATACCAATAATTATAATAATAAATAAAATGTACCGCTACTACATCTGGAAGAGATAACTGAACAATACATTGTACATCCTCCCGAGCACTGTAGATAGCTTCATGCATAATCCAATTTTTTTTATTCAAACCAAGAACCGTACATCCTTTATCTAAAATCGAACCACTTTTATCAATTTTAAGAATTGAAGCAGCAGTTATTTCATGATACAGTAAACCAAATGGATTAATAAAATATTCATTAAGTTCCCATGATACACGAAACTAAATAATAAATTCATTCTATTTGTAATACATTACTACTTTTACCGATATCAAATTGTAAATAGATTTTGCCCAACCTTCCATGTCAAATAATCGAAACAATGATGCAAGTGAACATCGTAAAGTGATCTCTTCTTCAGAATAAGCAACTTTGTCAAACCGTAAGTCATGTATTGGAATTATAGAAGAATGTTCTATTAATATTAAAATATATATTTGTTGTAAATTATTTACTGGATGATTTGAATTGAGAAGTATTTTCATATAAGCTACTACACCTAAAAATTTCAGACAACTTCTGAATAGCACTTTCTTGATTTCCACTATTTTGTATTTCACCTTGAACCAATTTTTTGATTAAGTCTTTCATTTCCGAAGACTGTAAAATTGAATTTATAATATTTTCATCATTTTTATTTTTTATCATTGCCATTTCTAAATAAAGTCTGAAATGAAAAATGTATTTAAAAAAATTAAAAAACACTATAAATTTAAATATAAACTGTAATATGCAGTAGTAATTTATTAAGAAATTTAATTATTTATAAAATTAAAATACCTATTTTATAATATTATTTTAACATAGAAAAACAACTAACGTTGGAAATAATAAATTTTAATGTTGAAATACTATATTTAAAAATTTTATTAATGTAGCTGAAATTAAAATAACTAAACACAAATTAAAATATTTAAATCAATTTCAGGTAGAATTTTAATAATATGATTAACTTTTAACTATACTGGGTTGAACAGGTTATTTCAAGACCTCAATTGCGATGATTTTAGATTTTATTTAGAGTGTGAATCCTTATTGGTAGTCGAATAAATAGTTGATTCCTCGAATCAAAGTTCAAAATTTCTTAGGAGGTTTACGTGATAATAACTTTATGTTAGTTAATTAAAGTATTTAATTTGGTATAATTGTGTTTAGTAATAACTGTTTTTCACATCGAGTTACGAGCTTTGTGTGATAAAAATTTTCCATCTAAGTTAATCAGATGACAAGTGAGAGCAAACCACCTCATTTGTAATGCCATTTAGGACAAACATATCAAGCTTCGTGTTATCTTTTATATTTTTATTATTACTCTCTCTATATTAACTTCACTTTTTTATTTTTGTTTAAAAGTTTGTTAGAGCCACGCAAATCTTGCGACACCAAATTAACCTACTTCCCGTGATCGTATCGAGTTGAAATTTAGCAGATAGATTTGTTGTCGAGAACAGTACATTTTTCAAAATTTCAGATCGATCGAAAGTACTATAATTAACTTTATTGAAAATTTTCAATTTGATCATCTATCCCAATGGAGAAAATTCCAAATTTAAATGTACAGATTTAAATTTAAGTTTATATTTAAATCGTTTTCTAAAGCACTTTTAAGACCAAAATTATTAACTTTTTTATTATAATTTGGATTAAATGGAAGTGGCGCCGGTCCACTTTAGCATTAGGGAAAGTATTTTCAACCGCGCTTTATTGCAGCCTTCTCAAAATTAATTAATACTTTCTGAGGTGCTAATTTTGGAAGTAACGATTTCAGAATTTCCAACTTCTTATAATAAATATTACAGGTTTTGCTCTGTATTAAAAAATAAACATTTCAAAGTGGTATAATTCTATCAGGAGTATTTACGCTTGTGTCATAAAGAGCTAATTACATCTACTTTACTGGTATTGAAAAGTCCATATATGTAGGACTTGGAGTACATCAATTTTCCCGTATAAATTGAAAATTTCTTCGCTAGCCTTGATTTGTTAAACTTGTGGGGTTAAGAAAATAATTTTAGCATTTGAAGTAATTTGGTTCAGATTATTGACTTTTGCATAGGCTAAATCATTTCTGCACACACGAAAATGTCAGTTATCCGGGAAACGAATACTAGTTATATAATTATCAAATTACATTATTTGATTTTTTATGGTATATCTTATAACACAACGACAATTATAACGCATAATAACAATTATAATACTTAACAGTATTTTTTGGGAGCAAAGTCCTTATTTTCCATTGAAACCACCAAACTTTAAGAGTTATAAAAATTATAATTAAAATGAAATTGTTCTAAAAATTTAAATTAATTTTGTCAGCAAATTTTAAGTTGAGTACAATAATCTCTATTTAAATCAATTTTTGGTTAATTAATAGCTAATAGCACAATAGATAAATGTTATTGAATATTTACACAAAAATTTTAAATATCACTTCAAAAATTTTCTCATCTTTAAATTGTGTATCACACGAAATTCAAGGATAGTCCATAAATTGATAAGAAATTATTATAAATTAAAATTCAATTCCAGATGGGGGAAATGAATCACGAAATTATACTATTATTTTCCAAATAATAATCTAAGGCCGTGATACCGCGCAATAACGCAAACAAGAACAGTAACACTGTTTGTTTTTTTTAGTGAAAGAAGAGAAAAATTAATTTGACAATGTCATAAAAAAAAGCAAAAAAAACTTAGAAATAAACATGCCATATTTATGTCACATTCTATTTAAAATTTTTGTCAAAGTAGAATGAACTAGCCACCACTAATTCCACATTTATCATACAAATTAAAGTAAAATAAAATATGACTCAAGTACTTACCAGATTTTACAGTCTGAAGATAAGACTGTAAAAGCTATAAAAATTAAACAAACAATTATAGTTGTTAAAGCGATTGCATTGCAATCAAATAAATTATCCAATTACAAAATATGCATTTGAAATAAACAATATTTTTTATTTGAAATTATTTCACATTTGATATCTAATATTGAAAAATGATAAAATATTTATCAATATAGGCCCTATATTATATTATAGGGAAACATTGGAAAATTATTTTGACATGGTCCAAAATAGCACTAAAAATTTATTACATTAAACACAAAATTTTAAAAAAATATTAATAACATGAAAAAATAAAAACCACAATAGAGATAATAAATGTATAGATTCTATTACAAATTAACAATATAACAAGTAGATATCAAAATATTGTGTCAAGACATTTTTAGTTTTCACATCGAAAATTATTATGAAAACAAAAAAATCACAATTGATAAAATTAGTGGAATATCAAAATCCACTGAAAATATCATTATTGTGTTAAATGTTAGATACAGTGGATCAATTGCAAAACAATTGACAAACATATTTTATAAAGAAACATCATTCTGACATATCTATAATTAATGGGCTAATTCTGGCACCATTTCATCGACTTTTGATCCAAGTATTTCTCGGAGCTGATTTAGATACTTTGGGAGATTCTTTTTCATTAAATTTATACACGGTCCCAAAAGTCGTTCAAAGCTCTTAATATCCAATACTAAATTATAGAAATAATTTAAAATATTAAATTTAAGTATTAAAAATATTCTAAAGCCGAAAATTTTAAAATTATAAATTATTCAAAAATATTTTAAGTAAAATAAAACTAATAAACTGGGATCTTATGGTAATGTTTTGAAAGACAAACAGTAAATTTAAACAATAGTTTTAAGTCGTTTTTAATAAAAAGTAATAAAAAATTAAGTTGACATTAGAAGAAATAACTTCATACATATAAATTCATTTAAGGCGAATTTGTTTGATCTAAATTAAGAAGGGCAGAAATGTTCTGTAAATCAATTCTGGAAAAATGGATCAATAAACAAGAAAACAATACGTTCAGTGAATAAAGAATAAACCAAAATCTATCCAGAATTAGTAAATGTCCCAATAAAATAGATTTCACTAGATTGTTATTATTACCAATGTTATAAAGTCTAAACAACTCATTAATTTAATTTATATTAATACAATTATATTACATATTTAATTGTGAAAACATAACAAATATTGCTTGATAAGGATCTGATTAACATTCAAAAATTTCCTTTATAAACTATAATTATGTCATTTTTTCGAATTACACACATGACCTCGAGTTAAGAACCATTGACGAAAATTTATTATTAAAATGACAGAATTATACATTACGAAGTATAAAATATTTACCAAATTTATTTAAATTAAGTTATTTCCAAAAATTAAATGAATAAAATTATCATTATATAGACACAAAAAGTATTTATTTCATTTTGTCTCTAGCTTAGAGCCTTGACTTAGATTTTTTAAGTACATCATTTAAAAACAAACATACTATCGATTTGAAATTATATTTGAATTGTTTGTGCCTGTACAGTGGATTTCTAATAATGAACAAATCTCAACATCAATAATTTTTAATATTAATGGAAGAATATCGGTGCTGAAATTATTCACTACATATAAAACAATATATAGATATAACTTAGTAGATTAAATGTTCATTCAAAATAATACCATGTTTCAAAACTTTCCTAAGACGGAACTATGATTCATAGAAATAAGTAATTCATATAATGAGTAAATAAAATTGGCTAAGAATCGAGTTTATCAATTAAATGAATTAATGTGGAATATTTTTATATGTCAAATTTATAAATTTAATTTGAATGGAAAATAAAGTTGAACCCTAAAAACAGTGTTTTCCAGTCGGCGTTCCGCGGATCCACGTGTTTTGAAGTAATCTACCGATATCGAATAAATTGCAAGGGATAGGTATTATTATCATACATAAAATTGGTGTTTGTAAAAAATGCTTCAGATTTATTTACAAATAAAAATTCGTTTCAAAATTTCATGAGCTATAAATATATAAATAACTTTTCCATATTTTACATAACCATGATTATTTAAATTAGAACGGACCAGAAGTATGTTGCCTATAAAATCTATATTAAGCAGGTGAAATACCAGATTCGATTTGTTATAAGCCGGAAAAACGTGTACATTGCCCGAGGCATGCATTCATACTTATTAGCGACATACAATCAGATTAATGGGATTATTACATATGGATCTATTAGCATCCATAAAAGTGCAAAAATGTTACATACAATATTAAGTTATTGGCACGTTGATATATTATCAACCACTATACATGCCTATACACCTGCTTACATGTAAAAAAAACCTTATATAATATAAAAATAACTGATATTATCGAAACACCCAAACTTACCTGGGTGTAAAAATTTAATATTGCGAGGAACAAAAACTTTTATAAAGAAATTGAAGTGGTACAAAAATAAATTGAACACAAAGTGAAACCCAACACGGTACAAAATTGCATGTAAAATTTCGATACGGAGAAATATTTCATAGAATAAAAACTTAAAAATTGTATTAGTTGGGAAATTAGCAGATTAAAATTAAGATATCACTGCCAAAGGCACTGCTGAACTCAAATAAAAAAATATGAGATGTCGGGAAAAAATAAAAAAACAGAATGAAGACGGATATTATTTAAAATGGTTATTATGAATACCAAAATGATCATTTATCTCTATAATTTACAAATTTGGAAACAAAAACCTAAAAAAATTATTTAATAAATATTCAGAATTTTCGCCAAAAATGCATAAATAAAATTAAAATATGTAGCAAAGAATATCATTTCATGCAAACTGGTGCAGCAGATTCAAGTTGAAAATAGTAGATTTTGCATACACCTGGTTTTATGGAATAAAGTCTATTAAATAGATTGGTGTGCAAACTATTAAATGGTAAAAAATTTTGCATTATTTTTGGATTTTTTACAATTTAAAGTTTTAATAATTTATATTTAAATTTAATGTTTTAATATTATTTATTTGTCAAAATATAATTACTTTAATTTAAAATATAGTCGAGCCCGCTTTAGTCGGATCTGGATATCTCGACTTTTGACGTATGTCGTAGTGTTTTCAAAAGTCTGGATTTTTTATTTTTCCAATTAATAAAAATTTTATAACTTAAGTCGTATTAATAAGCCGTATTTTTGATTATCTCGTAGTTATTGTTACTGACATGTATTCATTTTTTTCTACATATTATTTAAATTCACAGTCAGAATAATATAAGATCATCACGTTTGTTGAAGAAACCCCGAATATGACGAAGAAAGATGTTACTGCTCTTCATAATATGAAACTTTAATCGTTAAACGATGTCTTGAAAAACAAAGAGAAGTGTTCCATCAAGTGATATCAAACTGTGTCCCTTGTATGATGTCGACGCGGCGCTCATTATTTGGTTTAAAAAATACTGCAACAAAACAGATTTACTTATCGATATAGATTTGCTGATTACAAAGCAAATTTCTTTTGTCAAAGGTTTGGCCATGAAAACACTGTGACTAATGGATAGATTCATAGATTCAAGAAACGATACGCTATAGGAAAAATTCAAAAACTGGTGAGTCAGTTGGTGTCGATCTGTCTGTTGTTCAAGAGTGGAGGATATAGATATTGATGGAAATATTCTGGGATTAGTTACACAAATAGATCGTAGAATGGTACTACAGAAACGAAAAATTGTGATGATATTTGATAACTGCAATGCACATCCGGCAGTAAAATGAGAAAATGTTGAACTGATTTTCTTACCATCGCATACAATGTCAATCACCAAACCGATGGATGGAGAAATAATCAAGAATTTGAAGCTACACTATCGAAAGATTCTCTCGACAAAGCGTTTGATCATAGCTGAAGAAAATTCTCCCTTTCAGTGGAATATTTGAATGCAGTTATAGCCATAGTCTGTGGAGAATAAAGTGAAAAGTAGAACGATTGGAAACTGTTTTTGTTAAAAGAACAGAGTTTTCTGGAAATATGCCCATCTGTTCTTACCCAGAAGAAAGTACAAGAAACACACCAGAATTTCGTAATATCCGGGAGACTGTGTGATATTTTTCTCGACGAGTTGCCTTCAATAAATTCATATGTAAGCGAATTCCAATTCTAAAGGACCTAGAAATACAAAATCCCATTCATTCAACGACTAAATCTACTACAAAATCCTCACAGAACTTAAAATCAATGTCATTTCATTTCATAGAGTACAAAAATCTTAGATGTTGAAGCAAGCTCAGACAAACAACAAGAAAGAAAATATTTTTAATATGGGAAACCGCTCTTCTGATATTCTTCTGAAAAAACATTACCCGACGTATTACACGTGCAAATAAAATATACATTTTAAACACCTTCAGGACCTTGTACCTAAGACTTTATGACCACCAGAATCTTATTACAGTAAAATCTTTTTTACACGGTCTTTTTTTACACGATTTCATGTAAAATCATGTAAATAATTAAAAAAAAATTTTTGGAATTCGTGTTAAATCAAAAATAACGTGTAAAAAAATTTAACATTTCTTCTTGACGAACCGTTTTATTTCCGAATCGTGTAAAAAAAGATTTTACTGTTTACAATCTTTGGTATGGAAACATCTTTAACAATGTCAGCCATAGAAAGGGAAATATATAAATACAGTTAAAGAAAATAATTTATTTTGCCTCCACAAAATATAATTTAAATCAAGTGAAGAATAAGAAAAGGAAAAGAAAGGTCAGTTAAATTTCGTATTAAAGTAAAAACTACTTTATGCCAAAAATTTTTAAATTATTACTATGAAATTATTACTATGAATACGAATTTACCACATAAATAAAATTTTAAAGTCATTTTTTAATTAAATAAAAATAAATGTGAATTGATTAGAAATTATATTCAGAGTAACAAGTTTCAAAAATTGATTTTTTAAAACTGAATTCTAAATGCGAAAAAATATCTAAATGTGGGTATAAAATAAGTAAAATGAAAATAAAAAAATTAATATATTGGAAAAATAAATGAATTAATAGCGTTATTATTGATTTTCTCATGAAAAAGATACATACCTGCTACTGTTGTCTTCCCCACAGCATACACTGAAGCCAGCCGTGGTTCTTTAATTAGAAGCGCAACTTCTACAAAAAAATATTACACTCATAAATTTTCTCAAGAAAAAACAAAGATTTAAAAATTACAATATATTGTATTATCGATTTAATTAAAATACATGCTTTGTCTACTAAAAAAAGTTAACTGTAAATTTTAAAATCACAAATTTGGAATTTAAAACGATTAATAAAATTTATAAGGTTACCAGAGTATTTTCTATTAAACTATCTCCAAGTGTTTCATATTAGGGTAATTTATGTCACGAAAATATCAATCATATTTCAGTCAATTAAATAGTTAATATTAATCATTTCAAAATCATTTGATATGTTTGGTCATTAAAATGTGCTAATTTATCTTACAAATAATATATAATATGTGGAGAATTAACAACATTCTTTAGTCCAACAGTAAAGTCACTACACTTAGTTGACTCTTTGTCTTTGTAGTGGATATGTATGTCTTGCTCATGAAACCCAAAGGCATAGAAAATAATATAATTTGGTGTAACCTACTTGCAGTCCAATTAGGATAATAACGACTTACAAATCTGTACATATCCTCTACAAAACCCTATACTGTATGGCATTCAGAATATTTTTCAGATTTTTGTAGATTTGTAGATAGGATTATGTTCTTATTCAAAGAATTAAAATAAAAAGCCAATGTCACAGAAATTTTCCATATGAAAAAAATGAAATGACATTTTATGAAAGTTTAAGATAAAATTATATACTAATAACTCTATCTAACAATATTTTCTATATAAATTCACTCTTATCAGGTTCAGTTCTCGGATCAAATCACTTAATTTAGGTTGTGAAAACAATTGACCATTTTAAATTTGATACTGATTGAAGAACGTAATTATCTATATGAACAATGCATAAATCAACATCTGTGTTTAAATCTTCAAGCAAGTAATCAAGTTCATTGGGTACTACAATCGAATATGAGTATGATATTAGACGAGAAGCAGATTGAACATTTCCAGTTATAATGGCAGTAAAAGACTAACACAACAAAAATGACAATTATTGAATAGATTTTGTTCTTCCTGATCATAAGAATACCAAATGACATGGAGTAGTAAATATTTAACAAATTGCTTATTCGCGAATAACACCTAGTGCAAAAATATAGTGTTGCCCAAGTAGTCACATATACTTTACACATATAAATGCAACTTGATTTAAATTCAAATTCAAATTCTAATTTCCTTTGATCACTAGATAGTTGGAATTGTTAAAAAAAACCGGTGGAATAAAAAAACAAAATATAAGACAACCAGTGCATTTTCGAAAATTTTGTAAAATTTTACAATTCATAAATTCATTACATTGCGTATAAAATATTGCTGGACTGGGTTACATCAAATTACTAAGTTATTATTTCAAAGAAAATATAAAAATTTCTTTGGTAACAAGAAATAATTTATGTTTAACCCTTCAGCATGTGCGCGAAGTTTTCCAACACGAGTAGTCGTGTCAGTATACAGATCATTGTTGATTATAGACATTCTTGTTACCTAAATTCACATTAATTTGAAAGAAATAAACAAAATAAACGAAATAAATGAAAATAGACTAAGCAAACAAACAACCTTTAATATGGTGTCGGTCTGAGAGACCGTGCGCGTCTGCTCTATGGTTAATAAATAATGAAATTTAAATTAAAAATTTGGTAAACATCTTAAATTGAAATTAATAGAAATTACCACCAAAATAATCGCCTTTCTGTAATCTATTAACTTCCTTTGGAGGTGAGCCATCCTGAATATTAGTTAAAATGTGTAAAGGTGCACCTGACTTAAAAATTTTTTTAATTTTATATAAAAACTTTAATAATAAGTGGGAGGCATTTAATNGATTTGTAACTGATGAACAAACACTCAACATTATTATCTGTCTCTAATTTCAGAATAATATGGTTAATATGCATGTAATCTTCATCACAGCTAATTAATCTTTTTCTGTGCAATATTTTCATTATTTTACTCGTATACAAGATTGTTAAAAATAATATGGCATGAAACAACTAATTCCTAAAACAATAAAGCAACTTAAAAAATTATTTTTTTCGTTTATTGCTCGAATTTATTTTAATTGGAAAATATTAATTGTTTTTTAACGTAAAACTTTATTTTAATTTTATGTAATTTAGATAAAAATTTACAATTTTTTTCACAATAAATGTAAGATATTTTATTTAAATATGCATACAAAAATTTTGCCATTAATCTGATTTTGATTAATTTCTAAAATGTATATGTTTATTCAGTGCCTGCAGTATTTCTCAACAATTGTAAAATTTTGACCAATTTCATAAATTAGCTAAATTTTAAACGTAAACTATAATCTATAATCTATAATCTATAACTATAATCTATAATTTCTGTAGTTATTCTATCCTATCTACCATAACAGGAACTGTCGAAATATATCGTAAAAAGAATAAATCTATAATCTATAATCTATAACTATAATCTATAATTTCTGTAGTTATTCTATCCTATCTACCATAACAGGAACTGTCGAAATATATCGTAAAAAGAATATTCGAATTGCGCTTTCTTATAATTAAATCGTTGCCATGTATGATTAATAATTAATTTAAACAAAGTTGCTTTTCCACTATTATATGAGCATAGATAAAATTTAATTTTCATATTATTTTAACTAATTTTGAAAAAAGTCGATTACAGTACAAAAAGTAATTTAGCTTAACAAAATGTAATATATAATATCAGCTTATGGATTTTATAAAAAAACTAAATATAAAAACTAATTCTAACCTTTGGATCACGAATAACTCTCACTTCTCCATTTTCGATAAAAAACATTTCCATTCCAGGTTTTCCTTGTTCTAATATCATAACACCATCTTCATATGTTCGTGATACAAGAGCATCAGCAACATTTGTTCTATCATAAGAACTTAGTTCACCAAGTAAATGAACTGACTGCAATAATCCTTCATACATTTGACGTTTTTTAAACGCATTCTAATAAAACATAAAATTTTTATCAAAAGTAATATATACTAAAAAATTCAAAGTTTTGAATGCAAATTCAAATTAGAAAATTTTCGAATGTTTTAACCTATTACATACATACAAAATACAAATAAAAACAAGAAGAATTGGATTTCTGTATGTACACAGAATTCAAACAGACAAACGTCCTGTTTAAAAAATAAAATAAAAATACAACTATTAATTAATTAATTATTTTTAATGTAGAAGTGAAATTGAAGAAATGAAAATAAAATTATATTTTATAATTGCGCAGAACTATTTAATTTGATTGTCCACCACCAAATATGCTTAATAATGTCAATACAGAATAATAAATTCAGAATTACTGATAACTCATGTAGGGTAAATATACCAATGACTTAGAGACGATGCTGGACACTTACATAACTCAATATTATAACATCAATATTAAAGTAATTTTGTAAAAGATATTATGTGCAAATTTTTTTTAACTTCAGAGATAGTTCGACTACTCAAATAATGGTATTTAAATTCATGTGATTGAAAATGTTTCTGAAATAACGACAAAAACAAAATTTGTTCAAGATTTCCAAAAATCTTAAATAATTTTCATTATAAATTTATCTAATATTTTATCAATAAAATACGTCAGGGAATGTAAATCGTAGCAGATGTAAAAAATAATAGATATATACTTTAAGAACTATATGTCGAAATGTTTTCCTGTCCATTGCCCATAAAATTCCATTTGTCACGGCAATAATAGTAGCAGCGCGAGGAGTGTTATACATTAGTGCTAATTCCCCAAATGAACCAGAATCAGAATAATCACCAATTTTGCTATCGTTAACAAAAATATCAAATATTCCTCTAAAAAATATGTATAGTGATAAAAAAATTCAATCTGTTAACTTTTCGATAACATAAAAATCATCTCCTCCATCTCCTTGAACAATAACTTTTTGATCTGATTCAACAACAACTTCCCGCATTGAATCAATGACTTTTCCACGTTGTTCCTGCACAAAATATAAATAAATTTGTTTAAATGTTGAATATTATATTTACATCATCTAAACTTCTAAATAAAAATATTGGTTTAATGGCTTCAACTAGTCTAGATCTCTGAGCGTCAGTTTTAGAATAAATAACAGGTGAATCTTCATCGTCTTCTTTTTCTGGATCAAAACTTTCTGCGGCCACTACATTATTATTTATAACACAATAAGAAAAAATGTATTATATTTTTATCCAAAAATTATATTCGCGAAATTTGACATTGAAATAACTGGTTGAATTTTATTTCTAAAAAATAAATTCTTCAAAAAGAACAATAATTAGAAATCCATGTCAAAGTTTTAGACAACGTATGGGATAAAATTTCAATAATTCATTTAAATACATTAAAATATTATTTCTATATTTGTCTCATCACTGGGATTTTGGTACTAGAAAGTCTTCATTTATTACTTATTTTTCAAACGATTAGAGATTTTTATCGCACTTAAATCCGCTTATATTAAATTAAAAATAATATATCTTCACTTAAACATAATTATCATGAAAAATAGAAGTCAATCATAAATAAATACTTGGCAATACATCATTCAAAGGATATTTTTAATTATTTTTATAATTGTTTTAAACATTACAAATGTTTTAAAAAGTATTTAAATTCAACCTATCATATTCAATGCATAAATTTTATTGAATTTTAAATATATTAAATTGTAAATTAACTAAAGTGCAAATGTTCCTTTGGCGGTAACTATTAAAATCTTAATAAAACAAAAATCACAATATAGAACACAAGAACTATGCAGGGTAACAAAATTAAATAAATGATGTTTTAGTACAGGTAACAGCGCCATGAATCTGAGTATTAAATAAAGCATCGGAATTAGAGCTACTATTTGATCCAAAATTACTATGGCAAAAATTGCAATTACTTATTAAAACAAATGAACTAAGTTTAAAGTAGGTAAATAAACAAACTTAAATATTTTTTGATTTATAGTCATGAAAATAAATAAAATGTTAATGTTGATTTTGTAAAACCTGCTTTAAAATATGCTGGCTTCAAGTTTAATTAATGTCAAAAAAATTAATTTAAACTAATTTATAGAACAAAAATTATTACCACTTTGACGTCGACCTCTCTGAACTTGTTTTTCTAAAAAATTTCAATAAATAAATAATATTAAATAATAAAGATAATAATGTCTGTAAAAAATAAATATAATATATTATTTAATTTACAAATTTTTAAATCGATGAGCTTCCGGCCCGGGCGCTTTTTTGTGGTTAGTTAAATAATGATTCATTGTAGGTCTAAAATATATTTATTACAAAATAAAAAATAATCAAGGATTAGTTTTTATTTAACTAACCACAAAAAAGCGCCCGGGCCGGAAGCTCACCTTTAAATCTTTAAAAACTAAAACTTAAGCAAAATATATTAAATTTTTACTGGTATATTAAAATTCATAGTAACACTTAGAATTTTTTGCTTTACTAATTCGTGATAAATCGAAATCTCTCATACTGAAATTATAATCAACTGAATAATTGTTTATTTTGACTTGGCCAAAATTTGAAAATTATAAAAATATATATAATTTTATCAAAACTTAATTTTAACTTCTAAGAATAGTGCTGCGAAATGAAAAGCCAATTTATTGATTCTGAAAGTACTTTTCAAATATGTATTTTTCACTAATCAAAAATGCTAGACTATTTGATATCTTATTATGTGATGAGGCGATTTTCACACGTGTAATAAAGTCAATCGACACAATTATCATATCTGGTTCAATCAAGAACCATTTGAAATCTTAAAATTGCAGTGAGTCTCTCTAAAGATTTACTAGTGGATTGGAATGGTTAAATCCCAATTTTTTTTCTATTTTTCTTTTGTGAGTTATCCTTTGATCTTTTTTTCAATAATTTTTATCTTAATGTTTGTAGATCAAAATAACTTTTTTATATATTTCGGCAAAGCCTTTACCGAGTTTATACTTGATAAAGGTTGCGTCAAATTATCGTGTACCTAATATAAAAAAATTGTTTTGATCTATAATCCTACAAACATTGATATAAAAATTCTTGAATTGACTATCTTGTAGTTCTAGTTGTTTTTTGAGGATTGAATTCTTATAGATTTAACAAGATTTCATAAATTAAATTTCATAAATTTAGTTTTTCACAAAAAAATCGACAGTTTAAATAAACACAAAAAACGCAATCGACTGCAGAGCATGTATTGCGCAACATCCAGAATAGATTTGAAATTTGTAGAAATACCGATCTACCACTTGTTGAAAGTCCCAATAGAAATTTATTTTCCATTGATGTTTATTATTATTAAATGGAAACGTACAGTCAAATATTTTTGGGCAGAAGAACTAATCTCAATCCCCATTTTATGATCTCGTATTTGGCTAAGTACCTCCCTTTATAAGATAAAAGTTATTTTGTAACTATTTAAATAAATTATAATTTATAAAATAGTAAGATATTATGTAATGCATTAAACCATTATTTAATTATTTATTATACTAACATTAAAAACAATTATTAAATAAAAATAGTTAGTTTAAAATATACTTAACGTTACAATATCAAAACAACTATAAAATCTATTTTATTTTTTATTTTAAATTAAGATATAGATAAGAAAACCATTGAGGAAATCAAACTCACAATAAATCATCAAAATCTGAAGTGGGTCACGAAATTTATTTTAACAGAAATTAGGTCAAATTATGAAGTTTAAAAATGAATTGGGTAATAAACAATATAATTGTTAAATTATGAAATATAAGTACTATATAAATATTTTTATGGACTTTTTTGTGTCAAATCTAAAAATTGAATATAATCAGAGAATTATTACAAATAAACAACAATAAAATGTCATTGTATAAGACACAGAATTTCAAGGGCTTTAAATAAATATTATAAAGTGAACGTCTAGATCAAAAACAAATTTAGCACATTTTATAAAGTGACAGCGAATGGAAAGTATTAAGTTAAATATTATTTACTTCTTTAATTTGTATAATGAACACGCGGTGCACCGAATTTTTTAATTATATTACGCATTGTTATTAAAAATTTTACGAAAAATTAGTAAATTATGTAATAATTATTTTTTATAAATTGTTGTTACAGCAGGTAAGATATGGAAAATTATTGAGGAAAAATGCCTTATATAAAGAATTTAAATTAGTATATTTTATATGGACTAACTCATAAAATGTCATTTATTATTCAATAGTTTAAAAAAGAAATTTAATAACTAAAATTATGATTTTTAAAAAACTTTTTTTTAATTTAAAAATCTTTAAAGAAAATTTGACATAAGGAATTACTATTTTTTTTCAGATTTAACTAATATTTAATATTTCTATTGTCTAGAACACTACTCTAGACTTTTTAAAAAAATAAATTAATAAATGTAAATTTAATAAATTAATAAATATGTATTTAATTATACCGTGTTCTTCCTATTATAAGCGGCCGTTAATATTATTTTCCGACTAAAAAAGTTGGGCACCTCTTATATTTGGAGGACCGCTTATATTTTTTTACCGATTACTTAAAAAATCATAATATATTTTAATATTATAATATTTCAAATGTTTAAAAAAGATACAGGCATTTTAATCAAACACAGTTAAATCGTCCTCTTCTGTGACATCTTCAAAAAAAAACAAGATTTTGAACAATCTCCATTAATTCCTGTGAATTAAGTTTATCTTTGATAAGTGATCCTATCTCTCATTTTTTGCTACGAAGCTTTCTTCGAATGAAGCCGACTTGTCCAGGTAGGCAGCCATCAAAGCGTTTTTGACACATTTATCATTAATTTTAGCCCAGGCATTACTAACCCACTTGACTATTTCTTGAAGATTCCGTTTAACAAGGTATTTATATTTACTACCGCTTATATTCGGAGGGTCGCTTATTTTTTTACAAGCAAAAAAAACATGCTAACTCGTATATTCGGGATATGGCTTATAATAGGAAAACACGGTAGTATTGTATTTTTTATTTTGAACTTGTAAAAGTCAAATAAATCCGTTTAAATAGGTTTCTTTCTCCACTACTTTTATTTCTTTGGAACAATAAGAACAATTCAATAGATTTGATCAAATTTTCATGCATAAAAACTGGATTGTTTTTTCATTATCTGCTAAAATTACACTGAGATCATGCAAATTCATTTAGGGTGTTACAAATACCAATAAATTAATTTTTTTTAAGTCTAGGATAGTGTTCTATACAATAGCCGATTAAACACCATTTCTATCAATGTGATAAATATTTAGTCGATCGAATATTGTTCCAATAATTAGATTGTTTACAATAACGCGAAACAAATAAAGTATTTGGAGAAAAAATTATTATTTCTATTAACCTCTTCTAAAATCAGTTTACATCCCATGAAAATCAAGCTATGAATAAGGTGAAATTCGAAAAACAATTATTAGTTAAAATCTTTATAAGTTTTAATCTAAATTTGAAATATTAAGATCTAATGATCACGTAATTTATAAATGAAATTAAATAGATGATAAAATATTGAAATCTAGAATAAATGAAAAATATAAAGTATTTTTTGTTTTCAATAATATAAACATTCTTAGACTTGACAAATACATACTTTAAACACAATAAAAATTAGCTTTGCTATTCGTTAAACCTTTCGCTGTGAAGTTAAAGGAAGAATGAACGATATCTGTGTGAAACGTTTGGAAAGCTGTAAAACGTAGTAGCAGATTACCCAATTTCAAAACGAATATTTACGGAAGTAGCAAACTACACATGTTCCTTGGAAATGTATATTTACGGACCTAAGAGCGAAAGGGTTAATTGTTAAAACCAATAATATATAAATGTTTTGTTATTTTAATAATAACTGTCTTAATTAAATAAATAATGTTGTCTTCCTAGTTATTTTTTAGTTTACCACAAAAATATTTTATTAAATTATATTCAATATAATAATCGATTTATCTCAATAAAAAATTTAAAACAAATATAAAAAAAATAATTTAAACCACTGTTTGATTTTATTAAATAAATTTTGTATCTAAATTTGCGATCTCGGTCTGTATCTCGGTCTGTGAATATTTAGTAACCCTTGATTTAAGCAATATAAATTTCATTTATAATTAAGCATTTATAAATTTCAAGTTTAATTAAAATCTGTAAATGGGGAAATACTTAATATTTCAACTACTTTGAAACACACCGGAACCATTAACTTTAGTAGTTAATTTCGTAACAATATAACTGCCTTTTAATATTTACACTGCGTTTCTAGTTAGTGATAAATCAAAATAAACAATAAATGCATTTGCCATTTAATTATAAACACGTATGGTGATGTTTATATAATCTAGTTATTAGAAAAATAGTTTAATTATGAAATAGTATATATTCCAAGTTTTTCCCATTTTTAAAATTAATTTTATGTATAATTATTAATAAGCTCTGTGCCATTCAAATAATTGTAATTAATAATACTGTATACAAAACCATATTGTAATAATACATGTTCTCTTAATTATAAATTTTGTAAAAATTCAATCCAAGCTTTAACATTATAAATTTACAAATATATAGGCTGGAATTTAGATCGATTTTAATAAACGATAATCATTTTTACGGATTCCAAAAAATTTACTAAAATAAAGAAATAAATTTGAATTGTCAGGTATTGAAAGTACTATTAATTTTGGAGTAATTCTTTCAAGTGAATGAAAATATAAAGAAAAGATTCTAAACTTAAAATTAATATTAATTGATATTGTATAGATTGAAAATAAAATGAAAGACGATATAACTGAAAAAGATAAAGTTACATAACCCATGGTTATATGTAGTGTTACTTCACGAGTAATATTTTTCAAGAACTAAATTTTAAATCTAATTTTTTTGATAATTTTGATATTTTAAATGTTTAAGAATTCAAATTTAAGCCGAAATAATTGATAATCGGCATCCTGTTGTCCACTGAATTATAGAACGCGAATAAGATGAAAAAAATCAATGTTAAAGTTACATTTAAAATTATTATTTAAGTAAACATACTGCTATAATATGCTATGTGTAGTAGAGTGTTATATTTTTATCATAATTACGAGTTAAAACAGAACCTCAATTAGGTTTTGTTTTTACTCTCGTTATGGTGCCCTTAACGTCAAGAAATAAAATTCTTTAAAAAACTATATAGCGATAATTTACTATAGTAAAAATTGAAAATTAAAAAAATCAATTGTCTAAAGTTATCAAATTACTAACAAACGGATTTCATCTGAAATTTCGCCCAGATCTGCAGGAAATAAGTAAAAAATATCTAACTACAGTTATCAAACAATAGAAGTATTACGAAAACTTTTCAAAGATAAAATTCCTCAGTAACCATTCTATACCACTATAAGAATTCTTCGCAAACCTCAATATACCACTATAAGGTTTTTTATTTTTTATAAATAAAGTTTGTAGTTTTATTTTATTGTTATTATTATTTAGTTGAATTATATTAATTTTTTCCAAACTTACATACATTCACCCCAGCTGTCCCGAGACAGGTTATTTACTGGCGACTCGGCTGGACTCTTCAAACTTCTCTACATAAGCATTCATTTACAAACATAAATAAATATATTCTATACAAGCAGTTGCAATTAGGTATATACACTCAATACCCACTTACCCCATTAGTAGCACGTACGAACGTATTATCAAATCAACAACACTATGTAATTTAAATGCCACTATATTAAAAATTTAGCTTATCAGAAGATTGCTGATAATATTTCAAGAATTAATAAGGATACAGTAGCGTGTAATCTGTATTTCAAAATATTTTTTATGCAAAGGATCTACAACAATTGAACTTTGGAGGCATCTAAGAGAATAAATATAAAAAAAGAATGTATTCCAGGACCAAGTAGTGGGAGTAAGTAGTTCATAGAAATTAAAACCGTACGTTAACAATAATCCAACAATCGACACATTTCTAAATATCACATGTACAACAATGGAGAAATGAGTTTTCAAAATCAAAGGTCTCTAACGAACTTTGTACATAGTAGAATTGTAATTAATTTTTATGAACAAAAAGCAAGACCCCATAAGAAAAGTAAATTATTTTTTGCTGCTGATACGAATGTTTATATTTATTTAATTGTAATAAATACAAAACAAACAAATCTTAACTTAATTACAAATATTAAATGTTAAGCTAACAAATCAATTTTAACTATTAACCCTTCAGATGCCATAATCGTGTTAACACGCTCTGTATTTTCGTGCGCGCCACGCCACTCATACAGTATATTACGACATATTATATGTTTATTTTATGTGTCGTTATGATATACTTTCAATAAATTTTAAAAAAATGGTTTAAATTAATTTTAATTTTTCCCCGAAAATTCCCGGCCTGTATCGCACGACCGTACTAAAATCTCGCGGTATCTAAAGGTTAAGTTGTTCAATATTTAACTAACAATAGCAACATTTCAGTTTTCTTTGATGTCAAAAGCAAAAATTCATTATGGAACTGAAACAAGGTTGTTCCCAGGATTCTTTAATTAATATGTGAATTTTGTTAATATGTAATGAGTAGAGATTCATATGATATCTCCGCTTTAAATTTAACAATATTTCATCAATCAATTAATTCTTTTGACTTAATTTCATTTCATCTGATGCGTAGGTCGATGCCAAGCCATTCGTGAAATCTCTAAGGCAAACAAAAACAACTATGATAATAACTGCAAAAGCCGTAACTATTCTGAGTCTCTTTGTTTAAACTACAAACGGTCTAAAGATGAACATTGTCCTGAAAAACATATTGTTTGTACACTGAAATTTGTGATATTTTCCTAGTTTTGACAATTCTTATAAAATATGCAACATCTTAAATAAATCTGAATTTATAATAAATCGATATTTCTGTATTTAGATTTGAAGGAATATTTTTCAAAGCCTTAGGCACTTTGCTCTAATGACATTAGACTTCCACGTGCTGCACCTTCACACTGTCTTTAATTATTAGTAGTAAGGTGTAAATCTAACATCTTTGGTCGTTAAACAAAGGTAAACGCTTAATTCCGAACCTTATTTTTAAAAAGTGGTGCAAATTTCAAATTACGCACATTTATTTTACTCTTAAGCTATAATTGTTAAATTAACCGCCCTACCCAAATGAACGTACGTGATACGGTCGCTATCACCCGAACGCAACAAGCCGTATCGTGTACAAACGAACTATACCCGAAACCCACAAAACGTTCGTCATACGTTCTTATACTTCAAGTATGTTCCTGAGACATCTCGTTTAGTATTTCAAGGTCAGTCGAAGCTAACGGATGTTTTCTGAAAATTTTGTCTGGTATATTGTAAACAAGTATTGTTATTGAAAAATATGAAAAAACGATGTTTTTTACCTACTTTTTGAATCATAACATAAAGGTATGGTGGTTAAGAGTCGAAAAGTTAATTAACACATTTTTTAACATATAATGAAAAATCTAACTGCAAAAATTAATGCTATTGTTATTATAAAATCTTAATAATATCAGATTGATCATTTTATTTTTGAAATACTAAAATATTTTGAAACAGTGTTGTTTATCAAAATACCATCATAACAAATAAGTTCTCATGAATTTTGAACACATTACAGATAATCATATTGAATAAAAATATGTATAAATTCAGCACAATATGCATTTGCCAAATGTTTGCAAGTCTTCATTATCAAAAGTGTACACACTGTCATGATTTTGTATATGTTAATTAACTTATTAGAACAAATAAGGTTTACTAATCGTTAAACCGAAACAATAATTAAATATACTGAGAATAAAATTAAATAACTTAGATTCATGTATGATTATTTTATAAAAGTTTTTTAATAAATGAATTTAAATTGAAGGATTATTTTAAATAAATGAATTTTGCTTTGAAGAATACATAGTTTTTCCCATACTATGAATATATTTTATGAATTTTTTAAGCCTTCTCGATTATTCTCGATTATTATGCACAATGCATATTGTGACTAGGATAATTTGGCCTTGATTACTATAACAATCAAAACGTGAAGTGATGTTAATTAACATATTCGAATCTTTTAAAAAAATAATGCAGTAAATTTTCAAAAAAATTTATTTTTAAGCACTTCATTTATGCATTCCTATATATACTAGGGTGTTCCATAAAAATAAAAGCTTGAAAAGTCCTGTTTCCACTTGCTAAAAAATTTTCTTTGGGAACCTGATATCACAGGAAAATTTTCTTAATTTTTCAAAAATATTTAGGGGTCCTCCAAGCATGCCAAACAATTATATATGTACGTTGTTAGCTAAAAAATATTAAAAACGATACTTCTTAAAGGCACATGCCCAAATTTCTCACATTATTATCACGAGAACTAATCAGAAGTGTAACACTATTTAAAAATAAAAGATTCAGTTATAGACTTCATGTCTCCTCCAGATTCTACAATCTATATGTTCATAAGACTGTTACGATTAGAGGTGGGAAACTATTTGCGATGCTGCTCGACAACTTACAGCAGATGCTGCTTTTGAGTTTCACTTTAGTTGTGGAATTGAACAGAACAACACCTCTCTTAGCAACATTGTTAACATAAGCTACGTTGTGAATCATAGCTGCAGCTTTCTGGTAGGATTCACACTGTGACCACTCAGGAACGGGAATGTCAAGGAAACTGTCATTAGTGCCAGTTATGATGAAGAAACTGCGTGAGATTTTCAGTTCAGCAATCCTGCTTGGCAATGTCCTTAACATATGAGAGCCACCTCATAAATCATGCTAGAAATCAGTTGAAATTTCTAATCAACTGATAACAGCTGTGAGAACACAACAAGTGCGGCAAGTTCTGGGCTCATATACCAAGAGTGGCGTATCATCATTTTGAGTCCAATGTTCCGCAGATCACTGTGGGTTCAAACGCAAAATCAGAAGAAAGTCATTCATAGGAGCACTCCTGGCTGTGAACCATGACATAATGTAAATGTTGATGACAAATCTATTGAAGCGCTGTATACCCTGTAGCTGACGATCAGTCAATTTCAGCACGGTCTCATTGCCGTCTTTCAGCAACTCCGTTTTCATGGAGTAAATGGCCTTTGGAGTAAATTCCCTGTAATCTTCTCTAGTCTGAGTTTCATTGAGCTGCTGATAAATGAATGCTTTCAGACTGTCAGATGCTACTATGATCAGTGATTTCTGCACCTTGTCAACATCGTCTATCTATTGATGTGTGAGATTGGACCAGCTTTCTTTGAATTTCTTGAACAGAATAATGTCAGGTCCTGTTGATGGTCCCAGACACTCACTCAGTCTTAGAAATTCTCTATCTTCATCATTCTTTATCATCTGCTCTGCTCTGATATGACTGATGTCAAACAGTGAATTGAGCTTCCTGGTGTACCTGTGTTGGTTCAGTTTGTGCTTTGACTTTCTGCACAACGTGATGTTTCTGTCTTTGTGGAATTCTCGATTTCGTCTAAAACGGCATCATCTTAGCAAACACTTCTTGTAGACTGGGGTTAATTGTCAATTTTTGAGATCGGTTGTAGAAGACAAAGTTTCTCATAACATCACGACCAGACGGCAGACAAAGTTAGTGCCGCGATAGTTTAATCACAATTACTAACATACACCATAAAAATACACATTTGGTATAAAATTTATACGTAATGTCACAATACGAGACTTTACAAAATGGACAGTGGACACGGTAAACAGACATGTGACAGCAGGTTCGCAGTAAATGCAACATTATTAAAATAATTACAAATTAAAATATTAAAATGCTTCCAATCAACCAACAAGCAATATTATACTGCTAGTACTGATAGCCACAAATAATTGAAGAGTTAAAAAGAAATTTACTAACAATGCATGATTTGGACATACCGGCATGACAACATTGATGTTCCTACTAGTAAAAATTTCCAATCAATTGCATTTATACACCAAACCCCACTGAGATACGTTCTCTATAGTGGTGGTTTGCGTGTAGAGTGATTGCTCACTCACCAATTTAATGATGTATTTTATACTGATGTTGATGATAAATTGTTGTTTAGCAAAGTTGTCAGTAATTTGTTTTACGTATGTTTTACATCATGAAATTTATTTTAGCCATTTTAGAAATGGTTTTCAGGTAAGATATTAAATTTAAAGTAAATTTTAAGACTTGAATTTTGATCCATATGGATATGAGATCATTATTCAAGTTCTTAAATATTACTTTTAATCAACAATATAATTATAAATTATTTTTAATTAATTTTCAGGCTTTTTTTTAGGAATTTTATGTCTTTTATTAAAGTATTTTGGAATTATTTCGAAAAAATGTGAGTCCGATATATTTTTAATTATAATTAATTAAATAAATAAATCAATCAATGTATTTTTTTAAAACATTTTGGGAAAAATCGCTGATTAGAATAATTTTTTTAATTTTTGTAATTTTTTTTCTGAGCTCAATATGAGGGGATTCTTAAAGGAAATCAAATCTGGAGTAAAAAGATTTTGAACCAAATTCATCTGCTCTTGATATTTTCATTAAAAATATAATTTAAAAAATTTTCAACGATCTTTTTTTTCTAAAAATTGTCTAAAATAGAATTATTATAGAAACGTATCTCATCGTTACAATTTTACGAATCAAAAGTTTGTATGTGTTTTTTATTATGTGTTGTGCTTGTGTGCATTTTTTAATTTTCCTTCCACTTTTCAGATTTCTATAATATAAGATGTATCTCATTGAGCTATAAATGAGAACATCAACGTGAAATCAAAGTAAGTATGTATGTTTCTATAATGTAAGATTATTGATTTTTTTGTTATATTATAGGAAATGCATCTCAGTGGTGTTTGGTGTATGAGTAAACATTACAGTAAATATACTAAATAGTAAATACTGCATAATTGTATTCAGAGTGAGTTTGAAATCATTTATTGTAGTTATCAGTTGGAGAAATGATTAGCGGAATAAATTTTTTAAAAATAGAATACAAAATTTGACTTGTTAGGGTTAACATTAACATGATACCACCACAAAGAAACTTTTTAACTTGTGAGAACCAGAAAATGTAAACTTTGCATATTTTGTGGGACACCCTAATATATACATATAGAAAATTTACTGTAAATAAATAAAAAAAAATTATTCGTAACTACAATGATATGTACTGTAAAATTGTTTATAAAATACTAGATAACCAACGCATTAACAGTGGTCATTAGAAGTGAACTTATTTGTTCGATAAAATTTAAACACTGATTTCCAAAGGTTTTACAGAAATTATATGAACCACTAGATTACTACTGATCTTACTCTAGGCTTACTAATTTAATTATTTAATTTTCAAAATGTGTTAATTACAAATATTTAATATAAAAAAATAAACTTTCAAATAGTATAAAAATAACGTTTTAAACCTAGTTTCCAGAATTTTCAGCAATAGATTTATTATTCCTGGTTTTTGGGGTTTTTTACATTGAATTTGACATTATTCAATACATGCTCCATTTAGCTATATATAAAATGCAATATTTGTAAATAAATAAATGAAAGCAAAAAAAATAGTAGAAAAAGATCAATCAGGATAAACAGCAACTAGATAAAATGAAAAAAATTATTTTCCTTAATAATCTTATATATTTTTCTACTTATTTTTGCATTTATGACATATAACGGGATGAAATTTGTCATTGGTTAAATGAAATATAAAAAAGATAAAGTATATTCTGTTTTATCTTTTATAAACTAAACTTAGATATCTAAAATAATAAAAATAGATATACAGGAAACCCTCGATTAACGCGGTTTATTGGTTCCCGAAAAACGACGTGTTAATCCAAAACGCGTTATTTGAAGTTAATAAGCAATGTGAAAATTATAATTCGTTATTCCTTGTATAATTTTTCACATTGCTTATTAACTTCAAATAACGCGGTTTTGATTAACACGCCGTTTTCGGGAACCAATTAACCGCGTTAATCGAGGGTTTCTTGTAATGTTGACTATTTTATTATTTTTCCATTATTGTTTATTGTTACTTCATAGTTATAAATAAGCAAATTATCTAATTATTTAATAGTAAACATAAATGATTTTATATTTCTTGGGCTATTTTACCAGACGTCTGTTGTTTACAGCAGTCCAATAAATAATATTAATTAATATTAATATTTAATAGCATTAATTAATAAATAATCGATTTCGTCCTGTATAATTTGTGCCATTCAAAATTGATTATATTGCTTTGTGTCATCCATTCATTGCTTTGTGTCATCATTCATATTTCTTTGTGTCATTCATTGAATTTCTTGTTTATTAATTCTATTTCACTTATTTTAAATTACATATTCAAATTAATTAGCTGATAATCTTTGAAAATATATGAAAATTGAATGCACAAACCATGTAAGAAATTTTTAATGACCAAAATGACTTAACAAAATACATTTAAAAATTGTATACAAAATTTTTTCCTGTGGTATTTAGACGTGTCTCATTTCTTACAAAATTACTTAATTATCCATCGAATTCTTAATCTAAAATAAAAATTTACAGAAAACCCACCATTAATGCATATTTTGTAACGATTCATTTTTATGAGTTTTGATATTAATGGGAGCTTTTACTTTTAATAAATATTAAATCTTTAGAATTTCTATGATTTTCATAATTACTTTTTACAAAAATTAATTGTTATTATCGGTTATTTTGAACATTATAATATTTAAATATATTCATAAAACATGTTAATTTTTTTATAGTTTATGAATCTTTTGCTTTGATTTTTAAATTTTATTTAAATTTTTAGTTTAATTTTATAAATAATTAATTTGAATACCTTGATATGAAAAATTATGAAACAATATTTTTATATTTTAGGAATTAATACTAACCATCAAAAGTTCCATGAATTTCTACATTTTTTTCATTAATAGTCCAAGAGTTGCTATGAATACTTCCCATTATTAAAAATTAAATTCAAAAAATTAGAACTCAAATTCCCGTAATAATTATAGTAAAAAAAATAAAACTGAGTACTACATCTACATATATATATATATATATATATATATATATAGTATAATTATAATAATATAACTACTGTATACGTACACAAATTGATTATAGTTTTTATATTGCACATATATAATAAAATATGTTCAAGCAAATAATTTCAATGTTGAACAGATTTACATAGTTATTTTCAATGTTACAATGATTTCAATTACAAATCGGAAAGCACACATCAGACAAAGATGAAATATTCATCACCAAATAGAGCAGCATTATATTTTATCTGAGCTGAAAATTACACAGAAACATGAAATTTCACTGCAAAATTTGAATTGGTTTGTTTGAGCATTTACTGTATGTTTGGCTGTGTGTAAATCTTCATGTGTGAAAAAAAATTCTTTTTTTTTAATATCAAAGCAAAATCTCAGAAAAATACAAAGCGCATTTTTAAAATTAATTAAAAATATGTTTTAAATCTAAGGGGGACTTCTCATCATCGATTTTAAAATATTAATTTTAAAAATTTGTTTTCAATTAAATTCTAAATTTTACATGCTCATTAAAACTAGAAATCTTTTATTTTTAAAATATATTTTTTTAAAATGGATAAAGTTTAAAAAAATAAAAAATTGCTGTTTTATTAAAGAGAAACTGTAAATATTATTATTCTAAGTAACCACGGAAAGGTTTTTAACTATTTAATTCATTTATAACCTATTAAATCTGAAATTCATGTAGAATTTGTAATATTTCCGATTAGGCGCTTAAGGTTCATAAGAAAGCTGCTTCCAAAAAACTCATTCCTGAAAATTCTATTCCAAAATGGTAAAAATGAACATTTTGTATAGATTACATTTGACCATGAATCAAAAAAAACTTACGAGATTTCTAATTGTAACATTTTAAGACGAAGCAAGAAGTGGGAGCCCAACCAACTTGTCTCTAAGAATGAGAGACAGTAAGAAATAAAGCAAAGAATGTAAATTGAGAAAGAACTCGAATCGTTGACAAAATTCTGAATTTTTTGAATTTCTATTAGTCTACGGAGAACAATTTCAAAATTAATAAATCGAAAATGTTCTCAATCTTCAGAATTCAAGAATAGGAACGAAGAATCGCATTGAGATCTCCGTTGACCAGTGTCCAAAAATTGAAATAAAGGTCATATTAACCTGCGATATCTGTTTAAAGTGAAATAAATATTATTTGGTAATAGTTACTGATCATGACAATTTTCTAGTCATCATTCTAATTGTTTTAAGTTACAAAAAATTAACAAGATAGTAAAAAGTAAAACTAATTGCATTAGAGATTCTTACCAATTAAAATTATTTGATAGTTTAGATATTTTTTTAATTAATATTTCACGTCGTCCAATCTTAATCAAATAAGAGGTTAAAATAATTATTACTCGCTTAAATTACAATATTAGACTTAATTATGCCATTAAAGTCCATAAAATTTAATTTGAAAATTATTTTCAGCAATTCTTCACTTGTGAATTCTTTATTGAATGAATTAGGTTACTCATTGATTATAAACTTATAAAACTAATCAAATTTTCAAAAATTCGAAATTTAAATTAAAATACTCAATTAATAGTTCGAATTAGAAATTCAAATTTTTTAATTTGGAACATTTTATGTGAAAATTTTAAAGTCATCTAAGGAGAGCAAAATTTATTGTTAATAATGTAACTAAGCAATATAAAATATAATGCAGTGATAAAAAAATATTTTACAATAACTGAAAGAATCAATATTGAATTTTATAAATAAAACAAATCTTTATTTTTCTTGTTTACTTTTTCATTAGTTTTTATAATATCTAGTGGGCAGATTTAAGCTTTACCCAAAGACTGTAATATGGCCTTGACAAGTTCTTATCGAAGCAATACAAAAATCACAATGTTTTAGTCAATTAGTTTCTGTAAGTGTTTAGATCAAATTGTATTATATAAATACTTGAACATTCAATTTAAAAATTGTTTGGCGTATAAAGAATGTCAAATATAAATACCATGTGAAAGTCATTTAAAATACATTTATTAATTTCTGTACTAACAAATATAAAGTTGCATTAAAAAGTTAAGTATAATTAATTATAAACTGTATTATTTATATTTATTAAAATTTAAATTCAAGAATTAACAGAAATTTAATAAATTCTAAAAGAATGAAAAAACTACTTATATTATCATCATTATCCGAGTCTTCAGAGTGAGTATGATTTCCAGAATTATTTATTTCTTCGTACTTACCTTAATAAAATATTTAAATTTAGTAAAATTGCTTCATAGATAAATGAAATTTGCATTACATCATATTAAAGAATTAAATTAAAATTAAAGGAATTTGACATAACTAGCTAATTATAAAATAATTAAATTTTCAAATAATACTTACTGGACAAATCTTTGAAATATTCAAAAGCGTAATGCACGAGATTACGAGGCTTGTGTCTTAAAACTGAAATAGCAAAATTTTGCAATAGTTCAGTCAACCCTTCAGGTACTTCTATTTTAGAGATACTCATTAAAATTGTAAGAAATTCATACAAGCAATTTAGAAAATTAAAATGATATATTTAAAGAAACCAATTATTTTCGTAAATTAATTATTTTTACACTTAATTATTTAATTGATACATTGATTATTCATTTAATTTAGAATGTCTAAATTTCATTATTATACTTTAAAAATGAAAAAATCTAAATCAGGGGTGCAGAAAATACGTACATTTGACCGCATACGGCCAGTTTCCTTTTTTGTGCGGCCATTACTATTGTGATTAAAATATAGCACCTACACTTTCATATTACAGTTTTTTAAGAATTTATGTCTATATTTAGAAATTTATTTAACTTAAAACTAATCTCTTTTGACTTTTGTTTTCTTGTTTCTTTTGGGGAAAAATTGATTATACTCTGACCACTTATTCCTTGCTTCGTTCTCTTTCCGTGATATTTTTTCAACGTTTTTGAGGATTTTCTTTTTTCTTAAGTTACTTATTTTTCATTTAAAATTTTAATCATTCCTTTATTCGTCTTGTTTCCCTCTTATTTTCAGGTATCAAATTTGATATTTTATCAGCGTTAATCTGGTTTTGTTAATGTTTTTATTATTTCACATTTTTTCCAACTAGTAATCTTTTATTGAGCTCTCTCTATTTTTTTCTTTTAATTCAATTATCGTTTTATATTTTGCTTTTGTATTTCTTTTCTATATTCTTTATTTTATTTTATTCTTATTTAATTTTTCCTTGCCATTCCGTCTTTAATTTAAATTTTTTGCCTTTCTCTCTCGTGTTGTGTTATTATTACAGATAGTATTATATGATTTTTTAATTTTAAGATTAGCGTTTGTTTCTAATTTTCTAATTTTTGATCGCATGTTACGTGTAGAGGTAGAAAAAATAAAAAACAAAATATATATAGCGATAATTTATAGTAAATTTTTATAGAAAATTTATAGAAAAATTGAATAATTAAAAAGTAACCAATATAAATAGTCAATAAAAAAAACTAAAAGAATCCTCAAAAGAAATCTGTAAGTCAAATTAAAGAAAATCAAAGACGAAAAACATTCATTCTTGGTATATTTGGAATTTGAATCTTTTTTTATATTTATGAATTATTTGAACGATTGTAAGTGTTTTTTTATTAACTTTTGAATAAAAGTTGAAAATTTATATAATTGTTACTGTTGTTTGATAATTATATATATATATATATATATATATATATATATATATATATATATATATATATATATATATATATATATATATATATATATATATATATATATATATATATATATATAGCTATATAAACGTACGAATACATAATTGACAACATCCACAATATAACTGGTGTTAGAAGCAAACACAACAAGACACTCGCACTCAACGTTTTTTTTCAACCACTATCGCTTTCAAAATACCTGATATAGAGGTATAAAGAATAGTGGCTCTTTTGACTGAACACAGTAAGCCATATGCTTTGAATAAATTAAATTTTTTTAGCACAACAAAAAATAAAAAAAACAGACAAACAGTGGCATCAAACCAACAAAACACAGCAAACGCTCTCCAGATACCCAACAACAACAAAAACATTTACCCAACGGAAAACACTAGCTACTATTACAACCCAAATACCAGCACAGAAAACACACATCATCAATTATCAACCCCAATACAAATATCCTCAACTACTTCACAGACGATAACGGAACACCGCAAAAATGTTTAGATTCGTGAAATTAACCTTAACGTTATCTGGATTCAAGTTAACAAAATCCCTATGCTTCAACATAATAGCAGCACTCCCGAGCAACAAACAAAACGAAATCGTCGATCAAATAGACGAAATATCAAAAGATGACGACGCTTTTTTAAAACTGTGTAACATAGTCACCAACAAAAACAAAGTCGACAGAAGACAAATGTTAGAGTCATGCCTCAACAATACACAGTTAGGAGACAACAAGCCCACAGATTTCCTACGACAATTAAAACAAAAACAGGAGTATTTACAACCAAACATAACAAACTCCGGTTCAAACGAATTGGTGAAAGAATTCTTCGTGTGCGCGATGCCACCGGAAATCAGATGCATCCTAACCGCTGGCAGTAATGCTGATGTCGAAACACTTGCTGACATAGTTGACCAAATTAGCGAGGAAATCTAGCCTACAAATTGTAGTACTCAAAACTACAACAGAAATAAAACAAACTATAACAACCAGACCAACAACAAAAATACTGAACCGAACGAGTTATCAAAGAAACTAATAAACACACTAATTCGAGAATTCAACGAAATAATTGCCGAAAACCAGCAAATAAAAGCAGAACTGACCGAAAGAAAAGAGAAATACAACAAACAAAATTTCAATTCAACCAAGCAACGTACGTATACAACAAAAACAACTACAACACAAACCAACCATATTGCAATTACAACAGACAAAACAACAATCAATCATCAGACGGAAACAACAGGCAAAACTTCAGCCGCAGACAATCCCCAAACAACCACTACAGGAAATGGTCAAACTCCCCAAACCGATACAAAAACTACCGAAACAACAGCCCAGAAATGGAATCAAGAAATGATTTTCTAAACAAAAACTACTGCTACTTTCATAACAAATTCGGAGACAAAGCATACAAATGCGTAAAACCCTGCGACTAAAAAGTCACCAATGATTGCCACGACATTAGGTGACAAAAACATCACATTTTGGGTGCACACAAATAACACAGAATTTTTAATAGACACAGGTTCGATGATCTCATTATTGCCTCACTATATGTATAAAAATACACAAACTGCAGATAAACCGTTAACAGCAGCCAACGGAACAAGCATCAAAACATTCGGACAACAAATATTAAATCAGAATATAAATAATAAAATTACAAATGGACATTCACAATAGTTGACGTTCAATAACCAATAATAGGAGCAGATTTCCTAACAAAATACAACCTTCAAGTGGATTGCAAAAAACAAAAAAATATTAGAAAATACTAACACAACAAAATAACACGACACGAACAAAAGAGAAAACCAAAAAATGACACAAAAACACAAAAAACAAAACTGATCTAGACAAAATTACACCAGAAATCATTAAAATACTAAAACAATAAAAAGAACTAATGGAACCAATACAATTCGACGATAAGTCAGAACAAACTACCGAACACGCAATACTGACAAATGGAAATCCAGTACATGCAAAAGTAAGACCACTAGATCCAAAAAAAATAGAAATCACAAAAAAACTTTTTAACGAACTGTTGGAAAACAACAAAGTCAACATTCTAACCCAGAATGGTCTTCAGCACTGATGCTAAAACAAAAAGTTAATGGTGAATGGAGAACTTGTGGCGATTACAGACTACTGAATAAAATAACAGAGATACCCATTACCTATAATAAAAGACATAATAAACCGAATAAACGGAGCCAAATACTTTTAAAAAATAGATCTGCAAAAAGCATACCATCAGATCTCCATCAGAAAAAAAGACGTAAAAAACAGCAATAACAATACCGATCGGAATTTTCGAGTACAATAGAATGCCCTTCGGTTTACGAAATGCCGCAGCTACTTTTCAACGATTCATGGACCAAATAATAAAAAATAACAAAAACACAATCACTTATCTGAACGACATCCTAGTAACAAGCCCAGACAAAAGAAACACATCTAAAAAACTTGGAAAAAGTGTTCGAAACGCTGAACAAAGCAAAATTGAAAATAAACACACAAAAATGTGATTTCATGAAAATGAAAATTAACTTCCTTGGTCACACATTAAACGATAAAGGAACACAACCAATAGAAAACAAAATAAACAATATAAAAAGTTACAAACTGCCAACAAACACAAGAGAATTGGTGAGATTTCTAGGAATGGTAAACTTTTACCATTCTTACATCCCGAATTGCAGTAAACTACTAGCAACACTAAATGACATTATCAAACCAAAACGAAATATCACAATAAACTGGACACAACAAACAACCGATACATTGAAAGAGCCAAAGAAAGTCTTTCAACGGCAACATTACTCGGTTACCCAGATCCAGAGCTAGAGTATATAACAACAGACTGTTCAGGTTTTGCTATGGGCGCAACAATTTTCCTGGAAAACAAATTCGACAAACAACCACTCGAAATCTTCTCTAAAAAACTAAAGTCACACCGAACGAGATACTCAACATTCGACAAGGAACTCCTAGAAATACACGAAGCAATCAAACACTTTCAACATTTACTCGAAGGACGAACCTTCAAAATATTCACAGATCACAAATCGCTAACAAACTCAATCGAAATGGAAAATCCCTCACCAAGGTAGATTAGACAAATCAACTTTATTTCCCAATTCAACTGCACAATAAACTAAGTAGCCGGAAAGTCAAACATAGCAGTAGACGCTATATCCAGAATCGAAAGTGACATAAACTCCTTGGAATTCGAAGAGATAATCGAATTGGATCAAATCAAATCCAAATAAAAAGAAACATTAAATAAACTTCCCACCAAACACAGCCTGAAACTACAAAAACTCAACGGAGTATGGCACGACGTCTCCAACGAAAGCAACAAACGAATATTACTCCTGGAGGAATTCCACCAAAACTGCATCGAAAAGATACACAAGGTTAATCACCCCGGAAACAAAGTAACATTTGAACTAATACACAACAATTATATATGGCCTAACATGCGGAAAGACATCAAAAACTATGTCTAGAGTTGCCACAGCTGCCAATTAAACAAAACAACAAAAAAACTCAAAACACAAAAAGTAAACTTCTCAAGTAGCGAAGTTTTTGAAAAAGATGCACACAGATGTGGTAAGACCACTACCACCAAACGACAACTACAAATACCTGAGGACAATTATAGACAGGAAATCGAACTAGTTCAAAGTGATCCCAATAAAAGAAATCACCGCAAAAAATACCTGCGAAATGATCGAACTAAATTGGATAGCTCATTATGGCCAACCGAAGACAATCGTAACGGATCAACGCAGATAATTTGAATAAGAAATGTTAAAAATACTCTGCAACAAATACAGTAGACCCTCGCCTTACGACCGCCGATCTACGACCGCCCGGTTTTACGATCTCGTTTTCTGTGGCCAATCACGACCATGACTCACAATTACGACTAGCCTAGCCACGCATCCCCCAGCCTACAATAGTTAGGCCCTAACTTCAATGAAAGTATAATGACTAATTTTGTAACAAAATACTAGACTTTCATGTTTTCAATCAAATATTATTAAGTATTTTGTTTATTTTTAATATTTATTAATAAGTGAATAATATCTAGTGAATAATATTTAAAATACAAATAATATTTCTTTCATAAAATAAATTTAAACTACAATTTCATTTAATTAAATTTGGTACAATTGAGTACAAAAGCTACTTTTCGTGTGATTGAGAATGGTAGTATTCAATGGAGTCATCGTCGATTGCAACTACATCATTTTCAATTGTAAAATCTTCTATCACCTCTGTATTATCAACTTTCATTGATTGGCTGGCACATACAGGTTGAGCACCCCCAAGAATAGCTGGAGTCTTCTTAAAATAACAATCTAATGTTTTTTGAACTGATGGTTTTTTTTCATAATATATTTGTCTGTAGCAAGTATTAAGCTTCCTTTATTAATGAAGAGCGCACTTGTGATTACAGCATTTAGTTGTAAATATAATAATCTTTATGATTTAATCACTAAATTTTTAATATGTTAACAATATGCATTTTTTTGGTGTATTTACTATTTAAAGTTTTATTAGTGATTTTGTTTTACTTATAGTCGCATTTAGTTGCATGAAATTACTTTGTTAAAGAATAGAGGCGAAATTCAAGACCTACGACAAATTAGCCATTTATAACATTGGGTCAATGGGAAATAAAACCTCTCTTTACGACTGCTCACATTACGACTTCTTTTCAGCAACCTTTTAGGTCGTAATTGCAGGGGTTTACTGTACAACATCAAAAGGAACCGAACAACAGCTTACAACCCACAATCAAACGGAAAAATTGAACGGTTTCTCAGAACAAAAGTCAATGACCAAAATTTGTTAAATCAACAACCCACAATACTAATTGGCCTGAGAAATAACCCAAACTCAATTACGAATTAGAAAAGCATTAATCACACAAAACCCTTTTAACAAAATATTAATTTAATTTGTTTAAATAATGAAGAATTGTGATTAAATAAATATTTGAATTTTGTTAAATCATTATGTCAAATCATAACATCCAGCATACAAGGTTTTCGGAAAACCAATAAATCTATCATCACTTAAATCATATACAACTAAAAACATCGAAAACTTCAAACAAATAACAAACCAAAACAACGAAACCACTGAAGAGAAACTAAAAGGAATCCTAAAAAGGAGACCTGAATCCGAAACTTTCGGAAATCTTAATAAAAAAAGCTTTCACAAAAGATTTCGAATCCAAATACGAAGGTTCATTCAAACTCCTAGAAATCAACAAAAACTTAGCCACAATAACAAAATGAAAATAAACATAAGGCGAATAAAACCCTACCACCAAAACGAAAACCCGCAAAACAACCCACCAAAAGACAAAACACAGACTCAAACACAAGCACAACCAAACCACAAAAACATCACATTCAACTACAAAAACTCAATAAAACTATTCGAAAAAGACACAATAATCACACCTCTATACAAAAAACGATTGTTTCAAATAAAACAGAAAAATACAAAATCAAAAGACACACACAAACAATGCTGATTATACAGTTTTTATTTCGTTGTAATTATGGAACAGATTGCAAATTTTTATCCAGGTTGTATTTAAAAAACAAAATAAAAAACACATAAATATATAACAAAAAAACTAAAAAAACAATAAAAAGGTTATTGTAAAAATGTTATTATTGATATTTTTCGATTCTTGTTAACCTCCTGTTTTAAAGGATTTTTTTTAATATGATTTTTTTAATTTTAAGATTAGCGTTTGTTTCTATTTTCTAATTTTTGATCGCGTGTTACGTGTGGAGGTAGAAAAACAAAATAAAAACTATAATTTACTATAAATTATCGCTATAGAAAAATCGAATAATTAAAAAGTAGCCAAAATAAAAAGTCAATAAAAAAAACTAAAAGAATCCTCAAAAGAAATCTGTAAGAGAAATTAAAAAAAATCAAAGACGAAAAACATTCATTCTTAGTATATTTGGAATTTGTATCTTTTATTATATTTATGAACTATTTGAACTCTTGTAAGTGTCTTTTTAATATCTTTTGAATATAAGTTGAAAATTTATATAATTGTTATTGTTGTTTGATTATTATATATTTAGTTGTCACAACTTTACATACATCCACCCCAGCTGTCCCCAGACATTATTTTTAAAGGAGACTCGGCTAGGCTCTACAAACTCTCTTACTATACGCAAATAAACAAACATAAACATAGTATACATATTTATTATAACATAAAAATACTTAATTACAACACACACACACACACACATATATATATATAAACGTACGAATACATAATTGACAACATCCACAATACAGATAAACAACCGGGTTATTTTCTGGTTATTGCTCAACACATGATGATACAGTTATTGTCATTTGGGATCAGATAGTTATTATCATTTGTTTGTTTTCGGCCGTTTTAGACCTTCGGGCATCTGCGTGTGACGATTGATAGTTGAGGTCTTTTGATTGGTATATATTTGTGTCGGTTGTTTCTGGGATCGCTTCGTTTGGCTTGGATCATGATATTTTCGCACATTTTTTAACGCATTTTTGAAATTCACTCGTTTCTAGTTTACATGTTTTCACAGTTGAGTAACAATATTTTGGATCATTGTCTGCTATGTTCCTTTATCGTATTAGTTTTTTTTAGGGGGGGGGGTAATCATTCTTTTCGGAATTCCCCCTGGTGGGTTTCAGGTAGAATACATTTTCCAACGTATTCAAGAATACAATGGTGTTTTACCGCTCGATACCCGTTGAATGATCAACATTGGTACTGTTGGCGCATGGGGATGTGTCATATTTCAACCTAGAGTAGGGGTAGCTGTTGTTTCTCGAATCGACTCCTTTCTAGACGCCATGATGATTATTGTCTTTATGTTATCTGTTTACCCATGGTGATAACCATGTTGGTGCTGCACACAATGGTTGAAAAAATATGAGCAAATGAGCTCTATCGCTAAAACTACTTCACATTATATTTTCATTTACGAAAAACTGAGAGCTGCATAAACAAGAACCAAATTTGTTTAATCAAAATAACACGTTGACATGTTAAAAACCAGTTGTTTAACTGAATTTTCAATCAGTATTTATACTGATTTTGATTTTGCATCCATGCATTCTATGCCACTAGATCTAATCAAAATGCGATAAATTTGAATTACTTTTTCACACATGCATGAGTGTGTGTAATTATTTATTTTTAATTTAATTTAATTTAAATAATCAATTTATTTAATTTTTATCAATTTCAACAATTTAATTTTGTATATTTTACAATTTAAATAATTTAAGTTAGTTTTATTTTAATTTATAATTTTATTTTAATGTTAACTAATTTAATTATAATTCTTATTATTTTTAACGATTTAATAAACTTTATAATTTACATAATTTCAATTAATTTTATTTTAATTTTTTTTTATCTTATCAGTTTTTTTATCTTATCGTATTTATTTCTTTATTTTACTTCATTTAATTTTTAAATAAATTTTTTCTGTCCTTTTCTTAACGTATGCACTCATTTTCATGGCTCCTTCGTGTGTAAATACGAGCCATAACATCCCTAACTAATTCAATTATGTTTTTTATATGTAAATACGCCCAATAATCCTTATTAAAATTTCTTTTCATATTCTTAATTATTTTATTATCATTCATTATTTCATTTATTATTATTTTATTTTCTAGTGGCAGATTTTCAGAATGGGTTATTTTTCTCTTAACTGAGCTGGTGATATAAATCTAACCATAATAATTATTGTCAATTTGGACATTTTTGACAAACAAATTATTGCGTTACTATTGAAATATTAAAATAATATTCAATATTGAATTAAAATAAAATTTAAATTATAGCCATGACTGAGTCAGCTGGTGATACTAATAAAAGCAAAGCAATTACCAAATTAAGTGGATCATCTAGGCGTAAATTGGCAAAGGAAGCTCTGACAGGTGTAGTAATATTGGAAATTTTCGTAAATTGCTATTTTTATTGGCTAAATTTGATTCCACTTTGGACAATCCTCTAAAGTTTGAAAAGAAAAATGAACTTTATTTATGTCATGATGTACAAAATGACCTAATTCAATCACTTGCCTCAGAATTCTCCGCAAATATTGATAATGAAGTTAGGTTTGCACAATTCTTTTCTCTAATTGTTGATTCAACAATTGATATATCCAGAGTTGATCAGATGTCAGTTTCTTTAAGATTAGTGTTAAAATCAGGACAAGTTGCTGAACGATTTATAGGCTTCTACACGTTGGAAAACAGTAATGCTGCAAGTCTACCACGACTACATATTCTCGAAGAACATCAGAAGTCTCGATATGAATCGGCAGTAGATACTCTAAAACGACTTTCTGATACAAGATGGGCAAGCCGAAAGCATACAGTTGATGCAGTTGTTGGATCGTTCTCCGCTATTATATCTACTCTAGAAGATATAAATTTTTGGGAATCAAAAGAAAACAAAGGAACTGTCAGAGCAGAAGCTATGGGACTATCTATTTTGATAACAAAATATTCTTGTATAACAAAAAACTTGTATGTTTGTTACATCAATAAATTTACTAGAATAAATTTACTGAATATAATGCTTTTTCATAATATTATTCACACAATACTCGCGAAAATAAGTAGTACCATCTTCATAATTTGTGGCGCCCCCTGAAAATTTCCTCGCCCCCCACGCACCAAAATCTAAATCCGCCACTGGTGATATTACTTCTTACTTTCCTTGATTTTATTATACGTGTTTTATTTGTCCTCAGTGTTTTGTGTACTTTATTTTGTATTATTTGGTGTATAATCATAGATTTTAATTCAACTTGTGAGGTTTTTATGTTATGTATTTTCGCTTCATTAAAACAAACTCTCAATTCTCGGTTCTAGCCCAAAGAATTTCTCCGGGACCCGTTAATTCTGTTAAACATATGACTTTTCCAGGTCATACATAGTCTATTACACTTCCATTAACTTATAGGCATACCACAATAGTTAAGAACATGTTAAAATTCAACTCTCAGAAAAAGGTCTAAGCTAGAATTTAAGCATACATACTGATACAATGTTAAAGTGCAAGTACAAGTCACATGCATAGGTTTTATTTCTGGGCCAGTTCATCAGTTCGTTGTTTCCCGCGTTTCTGGGTTCGGTTTTCAATCTTTCAGCTCGGTCTTTCAGAATGTTTGATTCTTGTTGTTGACTTTCATAATTAGCTCGTCGTATCTACTGAAAATTAGAGGATCAGCGTTTGACTGTTCTTTCGTATTTTTTGAATTTCTGAGACTGGGATTCTGGGTTTTAATCATCTGATGTGATTAAGGTTTAGATTAGGGCCTTGCTCAAGAGTCATCGGAACTTTTGTTTAGCTGGTGATTTTACACACTGCTTCCTCTTTGATTTTCTTTGTGGTTTTATTCACGATATTGTTCTTATTTAAGAATTTTTTTTCTTTACTGGGTGGTGCAGGTTATCATCAATTTGGGTCTACGTTCGTTTGATTTGATTGACTTTCAAATATCACTGGGTCTTTGACTCTCATATCGTTGATCGGTATATTTTACCGTTTCATTTTCGTTTGTGTTCCAAATTCGACAGATTCATTTGACTCATTACCTTCTGGTTTTGTAATTTATCTCTTTTCTTGATTTATATTTTTTCTTTTCATTCGAGCTTTTGTTCTTAGTCAGGATTGGAAGGTTCAAATGTGGTATTTTCTTTACTGATTCCTTGATCCGTTTTCCATTATAATTACATATACATCAATCCTTTGCTACATATAAATCAATTTATACATATACGTCTACTATATTTCATTTGCTATTTATACATTAATTTTTACATATATCTCTCTTTCTTATTTCCATCTACACTTCCTCTTTAACTTCTACTTAACTCCTTGTATCACCCTTCTTCTTTTCCTTGGTCATCATCGTTTTCGCTTCCACTGCCGTTTATTTTCATTTCTCTCGATTTTCCGTTATTTTGTTGATTCTTAATTCTGCTGACCTAGCTTCTTTATTTAATCTGAGTATCGTTGTCTTTAGTACTTCATTTTCTCTTGCTTTTTCTCCTGCCACTTTTCTCCATATCATTATCAGTTCATCCTGTCTTGTTCCTTTCACAACCAATTCCTTCATTATCTCACCATGTGCTATACATTGTCTGATAAAATATCAAATTTGAGACGGAAAATAAGAGGGAAACAAGACGAATAACTGAATGATTAAAATTTTAGAGGAAAAATAAGTAAGTTAGGAAAAAATAAAATCCTCAAAAACGTTGAAAAAATATCACGGAAAGAGAACGAAGCAAGGAATAAGTGGTCAGAGTATAATCAATTTTTCCCCAAAAGAAACAAGAAAACAAAAGTCAAAAGAGATTAGTTTTAAGTTAAATAAATTTCTAAATATAGATATAAATTCTTAAAAAACTGTAATATGAAAGTGTAGGTGCTATATTTTAATCACAATAGTAATGGCCGCACAAAAAAGGAAACTGGCCGTATGCGGTCAAATGTGCGTATTTTCTGCACCTCTGATTAAGATTTTTTCATTTTTAAAGTATAATAATGAAATTTAGACATTCTAAATTAAATGAATAATCAATGTATCAATTAAATAATTAAGTGTAAAAATAATTAATTTACGAAAATAATTGGTTTCTTTAAATGTATCATTTTAATTTTCTAAATTGCTTGTATGAATTTTTTACAATAATCTCGTGCATTACGCTTTTGAATATTTCAATGATTTGTCCAGTAAGTATTATCTGCAAATTTAGTTATTGTGTAATTAACTAGTTATGTCAAATTCCTTTAATTTTAATTTAATTCTTTAATATGATGTTATGCAAATTTCATGTATCTCTGAAGTAATTTTACTAAATTTAAATATTTTATTAAGGTAAGTACGAAGAAATAAATAATTCTGGAAATCATACTCACTCTGAAGACTCGGATAATGATGATAATGTAAGTAGTTATTTTATTTTCATTCTTTTAGAATTTATTAAATTTCTATTAATTTTTAATTTTAAGTTTAAATTTTAATAAATATAAATAATACAGTTTATAATTAATTATATTTATACCTAACTTTTCAATGCAACTTTATATTTATTAGCATAGAAATTAATGTATTTTAAATGACTTTCACATGATATTTATATTTGACATTCTTTATACGCCAAACAATTTTTAAATTGAATGTTCAAGTATTTATATAATACAATTTGATCTAAACACTATTACAGAATCTAATTGACTAAAACATTGTGATTTTTGAATTGCTTCGATAAGAACTTGGCAAGGCCATATTACAGTCTTTGGGTAAAGCCTAAATCTGCCCACTAGAAGATTATAAAAATTAATGAAAAAGTAAACAAGAAAAAAGATTTTAGTTTTATTTATAAAATTAAATATTGATTCTTTCAGTTATTGTGAAATATTTTTTATCACTGCATTAGTTACATTATTTTATCTTATTATATTTTATCTTAGTTATTTTATCTTAGTTATATTTTTTATCTTATATTGCTTAGTTACATTATTAGCAATAAATTTAGCTCTCACATAAAATGTTCCAAATTAAAAAATTTGAATTTCTAATTCAAACTATTAATTGAGTATTTTAATTTAAATTTCGAATTTTTGAAAATTTGATTAGTTTTATAAGTTTATAATCAATGAGTAACCAAATTCATTCAATAAAGAATTCACAAGTGAAGAATTGCTGAAAATAATTTTCAAATTAAATTTTATGGACTTTAATGGCATAATTAAGTCTAATATTGTAATTTAAGCGAGTAATAATTATTTTAACCTCTTATTTGATTAAGATTGGACGACGTGAAATATTAATTAAAAAAATATCTAAACTATCAAATTTATATAATACAATTTGATCTAAACACTATTACAGAATCTAATTGACTAAAACATTGTGATTTTTGAATTGCTTCGATAAGAACTTGGCAAGGCCATATTACAGTCTTTGGGTAAAGCCTAAATCTGCCCACTAGAAGATTATAAAAATTAATGAAAAAGTAAACAAGAAAAAAGATTTTAGTTTTATTTATAAAATTAAATATTGATTCTTTCAGTTATTGTGAAATATTTTTTATCACTGCATTAGTTACATTATTTTATCTTATTATATTTTATCTTAGTTATTTTATCTTAGTTATTTTATCTTAGTTATATTTTTTATCTTATATTGCTTAGTTACATTATTAGCAATAAATTTAGCTCTCACATAAAATGTTCCAAATTAAAAAATTTGAATTTCTAATTCAAACTATTAATTGAGTATTTTAATTTAAATTTCGAATTTTTGAAAATTTGATTAGTTTTATAAGTTTATAATCAATGAGTAACCAAATTCATTCAATAAAGAATTCACAAGTGAAGAATTGCTGAAAATAATTTTCAAATTAAATTTTATGGACTTTAATGGCATAATTAAGTCTAATATTGTAATTTAAGCGAGTAATAATTATTTTAACCTCTTATTTGATTAAGATTGGACGACGTGAAATATTAATTAAAAAAATATCTAAACTATCAAATAATTTTAATTGGTAAGAATCTCTAATGCAATTAGTTTTACTTTTTACTATCTTGTTAATTTTTTGTAACTTAAAACAATTAGAATGATGACTAGAAAATTGTCATGATCAGTAACTATTACCAAATAATATTTATTTCACTTTAAACAGATATCGCTGGTTATTTTTTATTTCAATTTTTGAACACTGGTCAACGGAGATTTCAATGCGATTCTTCGTTCTTATTCTTGCATTCTGAAGATTAAGAAAAAATTTACTAAATAAAGTTTTAAAATTGAATAAAATTAAAAAAATTCGCGGTAAAGAAAACAACCAATCGAAACTGTCCTCTTATTGTGTGAAAAAGTTTTAAAATTTCAAAAATGAGCTATTGAAGTTATTGGTAGTGATGGAATTATTACGTTTAAATATAAGGGAGAGGAACTTGATGATGATAAATATTTATTTGATTGTAGAAAGTAAAGCAGAAATTCATACACTTAACCAGTGCTGGATTAAGCCAACTGGAGGCCCTGGGCTAGGACAACTTGGGAGGTCTCTACTTAATAGAATCTCATCGTGAAGAACGAAATTGTGAACTCTTTTTACATAATAATTTAATAAATGATACTATATGAAATTAATGTACTGTACGTACAAAGTTAAAATTTTAGAACTGATAAAAAGATTGTTAATAAATTTATAACCTTTAATAATACCGAAAATAAGACATTTATATAGAACATTCATAACCACTAAGTGGTGACACTGTATTCCAGACAGCTTTTCCTAATGTGGAGACAATATTCAGATTGTTTATCTTGGGGCATCGTTGACCGCAGATCATTCTTTATTCTTTTCAATCTAGAAAATGATCTTTCACCTGTACAGTTTGTAACCATTAAACACAGAAACAATCTGAATATTGTTTCCACATTAGGAAAAGCTGTCTGAATTTTCTCAAGGAATATTATTTAATACATTTCTTGGTGGCTGAAAGTTTCTTTTTCAGAATGAGCTTGTTTGACGTACAGGTGGAAGTGAATGAGTTCCTTCACTAGACAAAGGTTAACATTCTTTGGATACTCTTGCATCAAAATCTCAATGTCATTACGAATCTGTTCCCTGGTTGCTTTTAAGTTCACCAAAAACGAAAAATTTTCAGCTACACTCCTATACACTGTTCCTCTTCTGTCTAAGTTGGCTTCAAGAGCATCCATAACCAGTATATATGAACTTATTCTAAACCTGTCTCGTGAAGAAAGTTCGTCTAAGGCTTCTAGTGCTGACCCATCATTGTTTTGTTTCTTACGTAATCTCTGCCTTCTATTGGCATTTTTGTACTCAACATCCGGTAGAGTAATTTTTGCTTTATGTTCAATTCCATCAAAATTAGCCCGAGTATTTGATCCAAACTGCAATAATGAGCTGTAAATGTTTGCACATGTGCTCAAAGAAATTTGCGAGCTTTGTAGGGTTTTGCTAACTTTATGAAATTGGTAAATGTGTCCAAAGGGGAAGCATAAAAATGAATTCGAATTCTTCCATTTTCTGCAGAATATTTCCAGCTTGTCGTCTATTATCTCCTTTTTCAGTTTCATCACTGTAAATATGACTGAGGGCTTCAATAATGTTAGCATAGCTTTCGGTAATAGCTGCTGTAGCTTTGGTATGAGCCTCCCATCTTGTGTCTGACAAATGTTTAGGAACTTTTGACCCTGGAGGCAAGAATTTTTTAAGCACTGCCCATCTTTTTGTACAAGCTGAGAAAAAACAAAATGGTTCATTTATTGTACCAAAAAAATTTACTGCATCCAGGTATGAGTCAACTGCAGCTCGTCCAACTAGATTTAAAGAATGTCCAGCACAAAGAATAAACTTTGCAAACTTGTTCCTTTCCAATATCTTTTGTTGAACTCCGTTATACTTTCCAGTCATATTGGTATATGATTGTCCTCTACAATTATCAAAATTAATTTTAAGTTCACTGAAGTAGTTCAGTATCAGCTCAGCCATACCTTAACCTGTGTGATGTTTCAGTTCACAAAATGTCAGGAAGCGTTCAACTGGTAATCCATCACTAGGAGACAAGTATCTAACAATGATAGTAAGTTGATCAACATGGGATACATCAGAGGTTGAATCAACTGATACACTAAAATAATCCGTCTGTTTGATGTCACTCACTATTGCTTCTCGAACTTCATTAGCCATCACTTCCATATTGATTTATGTGAGCACTCATGAAGGGGTCAAATTTGGCAATTAATTCAATCAAACCAAGAAAGTTACCATTGTTTGGTGAACCAAATGTTTCATAATTTCCCCGAAATGCCAAGCCACGTTCAGCCAAAAGGAAAATCACTGCAACTACTCGCTGAAGTACGTGTCTCCAGTAATCTTGCTCTGTTTTTATTTGCTCTTCAAGTTTTGATGTGAGTGTTTGACCCTGTTTTCTTGTTAGATATATTAGCATGCAGTTCATATGACTTTTAGAGTTTTCATGAGTTTGAACGAGATAAGTGTGATGCCAATCATCGAATCCAGTAGTAGCTAATGCTGTAGTTGAGGTAGTTTGATTACAAAAAAGCTTGCACACAAAACAGTAGAGAATATGTTAGCCATTGTAGAGGGTAGGTTTCTCCATTTGCTTTGGTGGAATGGAATACATTCCTTGAGCAGAATCGTACTTGATTTTTGTAGGTTCGCTTCGAATTGATGAAAGGTCCATCCCAGTGTTGACATTCAGATGGACCTCTTTCAATCCAGAATGATATTTCCTCGGTATTCAAAGTGGACCATAAGCCTACATCGTTATTGCCTCTGAAATCACTAGTAGCATGAACAGTTGATATTATTGTGACTTCAATATTAGAGTTTTTGATGAGCTCATTAGCATCATTTGCTTTGTTTTCCAAGTCTTTAAGAAGGCTCTTTCATCGTGTTATACAAAGCCATATGACGCGATTGGCTTTAAACGCTTCACTATTTCCTTCTGTTCTTTTTGTCTCTTTCGCTTACAAGCACCACTTTCATATCGCTTAGTCTTACCCATTATTAATTTCACATAAAGTAAAAATAAAATATTATTTAATCAGCAGTGATACTGATATAAAGGAATCCTCACATGTTCTTAAAATGCACGTTACAACGACTAATACACCCGTTTGCAGTCAATAAACGCATCTATAATATGGGTTGGTGTGTACAACCCATATTATAGATGCGTCATTATTTGTGAGTGAATTTTTTGGAATGCATTTGATTAATTGGCTGACTTTATGTAATGATTCATTAAAGACCATTTCCGGACCGACGCAAAAAAGTGAAATAAGCCTATCTCGTACAGACCGAATTTTTTTAACCTTTAAATAATTTTCCGATTTGCATGAAATTTTAGCTAACATTTGCACATCAAATTTGTCATCTGAAAAGCATTCTAAATCTAATACGTCTATTAAAATAATGAGCAATTCTAATACAGTATCTCAAAACCGACAAAACGGCCTCGTATCCTTTATCTTGATCTTCCAAACTAGGCCAATTACCTATTACGTAATTGAATATATAATGTTTAAAATTAACTACGTATCTTTAAAATGGCAGTCACCTTCAACATGAAAAAGTAATAACTGTAATCAAATAAGGAATACTAATCTGCATTTACTAATGATCTCAGTAAAAATCAATTTCGCATAAAAACACTTTCTTTCACGGAATGCATCAGCTAACTGTTACAATTTACAACTTGCAGAAATACAGTATAGATTTCGGTGAAGAAACTTTTGACTTATGTATACGTATATACGGTATGTATTATATTATATCTATTTGACTTCGACATACATAAAATATATTAAACTATAACTTAATATACAAATATTTGTCAGAGTAAAACGGGATGAAAAACAGCACATCGAGAAAAACTTAAGAGCCTGGCAACTTAAAGTCAACTTATTTTCATAGTTTATTAAACCATTGTAACTAAAAATTGTGTTCCATCAATGTGTCTTGGAATATTACATAATTTAGATTTGTACTTACTAATTGTTTTTGTTCCTACTTTTTATTGTATTATTATTACATACAGTGGCGTAGGCCTAACTATATGGCAGTAATGGCAAAATGCAAGGGGCCCCGACCCGAGAGGGCCCCGAGAAACCCTACGTATATTGTTTGAAAACTGAACCAATGAAAACAAAAAAAAAGTAAAATTTTGTAAGCATTAGTAAAAGAACGAACGTTTTTGAACGTATAATGCACGTATAGACTTAGTGTATTTCATGTTTTGGGCATTAAAATTAAAACCGAGTGGTTGATTTTTTTGCTAAGAGACACCTACTTCTTTTAAATAATAAGTTTCGTAAGCAGCACAGCTACAAATTTTTGGTTTGAGGGCCCCACCCTTAAAAAATTGCCAGGGGCCTCACTGATTACGCCACTGATTACATAATTTATATTTGTAGACTACATACAAATTGTTTTTATTCCTGATTTTTATTATTACAAATGATTTACAGTTCTTTACTATAAACAATTTTGAAGGGCATGCAAGTAGTCGGAGGAAGGAGGCCCTCCTAGATTACGAGGACCTGGGCTGAAGTCCGCTCAGCCCATATGTAGATCCGGAACAGCACTTAACAAAAAATGAAACAAAATTATTGAAAAGAAGTAGCAGATGTTGTCCGTAAGAAACACGCCAATATAAAAAAGACAGGACCGGATAAGAGGAGTAAAAGAAAACATCAGTAAAATATTGGTGATAGTAGGCCAACCAGGAGAAAATAAACAAAAATTGTTTTGGTTGAACGAATCAATCTATAAAAATTTAATAAATAAAATGGAAAAATTTAAATAAAGTATAACCGAAAAAATTAATTTAATAAGATTTTAATATTAAATAAAATTAATAAAGTCGCGTTAAAGAAAGCAACCAACAACTAATAGGAACTGCTCTTTTATTTTGTGAAGTCTTGAAATTACAAAAACGAGCTATTGAAGTTATTGGTAGTGATGGAATTATTAATTTTTCATTTGTCAATCGGTGATTTCTTCGCTACACCATCCCATAGGTAAATTTTACTGAAAATATATTCAATATTCTTTTCGATGTTAGTAAAAAAATTTTTAAATAAATTAAATTTTATAAATATATATTAATTTTAAAAACAACATGACATTTTTATTAAAATTTCAAAGTTACTGAAAATTGACTATTTTTCTATTGATTGATATAAAACTTGTCAATTATATTACTTACAATTAGATTGTCATCTGATTACTTACTTTATTAGAATGTTTACAAAACTGTATGGTAAACTATTGACAAAGTTATCTAAATTTAGGAGAAAAATAGTTACAAATGAGCAGTGTCCAAATTTATTATCATACTTATATGAATTCAAAATGTCTCTTCAATTTTCCTGGAACGAATGCCTCGTTTGATAATGTTTTATTACAGTTGAGGCAGAATGGTGATTGGGAGTCGTCAGATTCAAACGCGATGAAGCCATACTAAATATATTCGTCTTTAAATTTTCGCTTTGTTCCGGACTTTTCCATGGCTAACCGATAAAATCAATTGATAATCATTAAGTTTAATTATTTAACGATAAATTATAAACATACTTTTATAAACATAAGTTTTATAAATTCCTTCTAAAAATTATTGTGATATTAAAAACTCCAAAATTAAAGAAACTTTCAAAAGTAATGTCAACTAAAAATATTTTCAAAAAACCCGTTAAAACCTTTTAAGATTGAGGTTTCAAAACGTTAGCAATTTGAAAAATTTTGAGATAATTTCGCGGCACATGAGTTGAGAATCACTGGTTTATAGGTATTCCATTCAGGCTTGTTCTCTCTGAGTATATAATTTTTATGGGTTTAGGAGGAGGAGTTCTTATAAAGCGAGAAACCATTGTATTTGATGATAATACGATGATAATAATTTGATAATAATAAGTCGAATACTTTTTTATTGTCTTGATAAATTTCTTTAATCGCTCTTCCGGAGTTGAGGCTGTAAAGTCTCTGTATCTGGTATGAGCATAATGTTAATTTTTTGTTTTTATCTCGATAGGCTCTTTTAAGCTTTAATATACTTTGGTATTTGTTTTTAAACCAATTCAGGATATCTTTTATTGACATTTGGTGAAGCCTGAATTGGTTAATTGCATTTTCTATTCCTTTGTTTCTTTTGGCTTAAGTTTCTTGTGCCTCTTAATTTCATCGATGATGGTTTCGGCTCTTTATCCTCTTATTCTATCTAGATTAGGAACATAGAAAAATTGGGTTTTCTGGATTGAGAAGGAAATCCGTGATATATTGAAGCACAAATACCCCGCAGTCCTATTTATTATTTTGTATTGGGTTAGGATTTATGCTCAATAGTTGAAATTTGGATTCATCATTTGTTGTTATGTTTAGGATATTGCCCATACTCTTTTGATCGTTCTTTTTTGATCTTCGGACATTTGATTATCGGGATCCATAATTTTGGATTTTCTATCTTTTCTTTGGGTATCCAGTATCCATCATTCCAATGGATTAACTATATGGTCTACTCCCATCCAACAAGAGTGTCCAATTTGATCTTTTTGAAGAAGCTTGTTTTGTTGTTGTAGATGACATCATTCGCTGTTTGTGGATTAAGGTAATCGATGATGTTGTCTTGGGTGTTAGGTTGTGATGATATTTCAGATTCGATTGCGGCCTGTGATAGTCATGCCGTGCTCGATGGGATGTCTTTGGTTGTTGGGATGATTATTTCGGTTTTTTAACATTATGTTGGCGCCTAGGAATGTGTCATTTTTTAAAGATGAAGTAGGGGTAGCTGGGGTTTTCTCAACCCAACTCCTTCCTAGACGCCAAGGTGATTGTTGTCTTTAGACCAATTGTGTACTCATGGCAACGACCATGTTGGGGCTGTACACAATGGCTGGGAATCCATTAACAGGTGAGCTCCTTTGCTAAAGCTACTGTTGGGTATACTTGGGAGAAAGAAAATTTAGACGTTCTCACAAGCTCCGAGTTCGATTTCCCAAGCAGCCAATATGATTTGCAGATCATCTCCCTTATGTGTGCCCGTGGTGGTGTAACACGTTGGTACTGCGCACATAGGTCGGAATTTACCGGCAGGTGAGCTCCTTTGTTAGAACTACTCCCGGCAAAATCTCGGTACAGGTTCGATGGTGCCATAGAAGGACTTACCCAGTTTAAACATTCAATCGGTGCGACCCTGGTCCAACGGGACGACTTTATCGACGAAAAACTATCTTTAGGCAAGTAACTTCAATTCGATGTTCCACAGACAAACAAAATTTGTAGTAAAGATTATTACGATTTATTATTAACCGCAGAAAAAAAAATTGTGGAGTGCCTCGGATTGGGCTTTAATGGTCAGCCGCTGACATCGGCTTTCTTCCAGGAGGCTATCCCTGCAATGCTCTAGCCTGAGTATTGTTGTTTTTTCTGCCTTCATCTGTGGTGGGGAGAACCACGTGCATTCGTAGGTGTCGATACGTTTTTGAGAGCCCCAATGTACGTATGAACCTTACAGATGTCTTCATTCTTATCCGCGAAGTACTTTAGCAGGCAAATTTGGCTCGCTCATAACTGAAAAGAAAGAAAAAAACTTGGGCATAGTCAAGATACTGCTAACAGAACACATTTACGAAGCTAATCCCACTTGCCACAACATTCCCTTGATCCTTACTTTGTACTATTAGAGAATAATCTTGTATCTTGGACTGAATAGATTTGACCGTCAAAACGGTAGAGACGGTATAAGACTACTTGTTCAAAATGAATTTTATCATTGAAATTAGTGCGAAAACGGGCTAAATTGAAACACGATTTGTTTGATCTTTATTAAGTAATAATTTGGTTCACATCGATACTGAGTCGGTCTTAAATCGTGGAAAATAAATATTTACATTCGTCATCTTAGTGGAATCAATTTTCAAGACAGATGGTGATAATATCTACTGGCGATAGACTAGCCGATCGATCGTACTTTGCATCATTTAGCAAGAAGGTAATGGATTTCGCTATTCCTAGTGGTCTAGCCTGATGCGTAAAAGTTATTTGGTTAGCAGAATTAAGTAGATGTATCTTTGCTCGAAATAGATCCGCGAAGTTTCTCTGGATATCTATTGGGATAAAGGTCGACGATGGGGTATTCTGAAGGCACCATTTGCATCTCTCCTAATTATGACGAATAACAGTGGCCTATGTGTAAATTTTCTGGCTGGTGATGGTTGAAATCTTGGTGGAAATATCAATCAAATTTTTATCTCAAAACTCTATGTTGACTGTAACGCAATGAAGGCCTTGGATTTTCTCAAAAGGTTCATTCGACTTTTACAGACTCATCGCGGAGTTTCTCCACTTACCGTGACACACCTGAGGACCACCGGTATTGCTACCCGCCATCCTCACATCTTCACAAACGGATCCACCCAAATCAATATAACAATGATAAGTATAAATAAAATATATAATCAATAAAAATGTAATCAAATTACCTGGCGACCATGCCGTCTGGGTTTCGATCATGATGTCTTTCGTCATTTCATTGTTCCTTCTGCGTATTTTCCGTCAGGACATAACGTACTTTTTTCCACGACATCTTTCATGTCTTGGCGTCGTTCCGGTGAGAGATTCGACTCTCTCCATACTTGAAGCTTGACGTCATTAAATCATCATTTCCATACCATCAGACGATAATTACTATCTGCCAGTTTTGGCCCATACTTCATTCATGTCTCGAATTCAGTATCAGTCATTTTCCGACTCGGTTCAAAGGCCATTTACAGTTCCTTGGCATCATGATCGGAGCTCCCTGACAGCATCGTCGCTAGTCTCGTGTAGAATATTTTTAATAAATTTAATAAAAGATGATTATAAACTGTCTTGTTTATTTCCTATAAAAATATTTATTATAATAAACACGTACATTTTACATGTAAAAATTTATTTCTATAATAAAGTGGCTCGACCTAGATTTTGTTATATTATGTCATATTATAGTTATTATATTATGTCGTGACCTACATTTAGATTTAAGCAATTTGATTTAAAATTTTTATTGGATGCTATTGACAGAAATCAAAATTTTCTTGACCCACATAAAATCTTTTTCATGACCTTTATTCTAGTGGGAGTGACTTGGATGGAACATAACCATCTACTGACCAGTTATTCCTCGATCGTATCAGAAAGAGGCCAACGAAACTTTTGCAAACCTCTGTTAAATAATAATATATTTTGATTCTGATTTCTTTTTGTCTCCGATTTTAGATTTAAATGTACAATTTATGTATCAATTTTTTAGTTCTTTTTGCAAAAAATTAAATATTTCTTCTCTGGCAGACGTTCTTATATTACACAGAAATAATTTAGAGAACAACACTAAATAAATTGTCAAAATAATTCTTTCCAAACGACATTCTGCAAGAAAGATATATTGTTCGCTTATCAATTCACTATTTGATCGCTTTATATGCCTTAGTATATTAAACAGTCTTTTGGATGTTGTTACAAATTTTCTAACTTCGCAAGAATGTGAAACAAAACAATTGCAAATAGATATAGCTGGAATCACGTTATATGGTGTTATATTTTCCAGTTGATTGAATATATATTTTTAGAAATGTTATCTGTTAATCGGTTTTTCACTTTTTTGTTGCCGAATCTCAAATTTTCAGACCAAACTGCAGTCTAGCCTGACTATTTGGTAATGAACTGCAAATTCTATCATAAACACTTTGAATTAATTACCAATATTAAAATAAAAAATTATCTTGAAAACTTATAAAAAGTCACTAAATTATAAAGAAAAAGTGAAAGAACATATATATATCCATTGCAACGTTTCGAACATTTTGAATCGATGGTTTGCATGCATACAATATTCAACGTGTCCAATCACTTATATCTTTTTATTATATAGCAAGGGTTACCTTCTGTCAAAGGCTCAATAAATTGTTGCACTCCCGATCCAAAATTTATATCAACTTTTATTTACCGATGAAGCATATTTCACTTGAGATGTAATCAATATTTGTCATAACATTCATGTTTGGTCAGATGTGAATCCACTCGCAGTTTTAACATCAAGGTACCAGTATCGCTTTTCTATAAATGTTTAGGATTAAATATTTTCGTTTCATTTTATTCGGTCTTATATTTATCTTAAAAGACTTACTCGTGCAACTTATTTAAATTTTCTCACAAATGACTTGCTTTAACTTATGAAAGATATACCACTGATCCATTTACAACATATATAGTTCATTCATGATAGTGCACCTGCTCATTTTCTAAAGAGTGTGAAGGAATATTTAAACAAACGTCTTAAAAGAAAATGGATAAACCGTGGTTTCATGGTCACCTCGCTCACTGGATTTAAATCCGTTATATTTCTATTTGTGGTGACATTTGAAGAGTATGGGTTACGCCATATCAGTCGATACTGTGGATGAATTGAGACAGAATTGAAAACTGTTGTCAGGAAATATGAAAGAAGTGGGGAATCTTTAAACGCATTCGATCTTTAATGATGAATCATGATACATTGTATACTGAAATAAACGGTGGACATTTCGAAAATCTTCTGTAGATAAAATATATTTCTGTAGTTAATATATTTTATAATATTATATGTATTTAAGATCATTTGATACATCATCTTTATTTAGCATTTGACGGTCAATTATTAAACTTATTTGTGTTAAATTTTAAGTTTATATAATCAATTTTAAAATTAAAAACCTGCTTCTTTTCTAAGTATTTAATTCAACTTACTAGATTCAATAAGTGCTGGAATCAATAATTGCTTATATGGTTATGAGGAATATAATGGATTTCTTGGTGAAACACCTACTCATATTCCAATAATTAATGTATCTATAGAAAATAGAGAAAACCTTATCAAGGTTATGAAAATAGTAAAAGGTAAAGAAATTTTTGAATATCAGTTACATTATAGAGAATTTTATTTATTTTTGTATATAACTCAACTTAGAGCAAAATCCAATATGCAAGAAAATAATATATAAATCTGTTGAAATATTAATTTCAATTATAATCAATTAGAAACCTGCCTTATATTATAAAATTATATATATAAATTTCATAAGTTACTTTAATTCATTTACAATATACAGTGGAACTCCAATATTCGTCATTAATCCGTTTCTGAAGCGATGATAAATATCGAACAATTTTTGCCATAGGAATTAACTAAAAATGGATTAATCCGTTCTAAGTCGCAAATTTTGCCTATCTATTCTTTACAAAAAATTTTATAGTCTAGAATCGCTCTTCGAAATCATTTCAAACACTTTAGAATTCAACTATATCATATATTAACCAGCGTACTGCCATAAATAATGCGTAATGCGCACTGTGTAGGCCTACATAAATACTAAACACAAATAAAATTTTAAAAAGAAAATTACCTTTGGATTAGAAAAAAAATGATTGTTATCAAGAGATATTATTTTTAAGGTTACAGTAGGTTACCAATCCTTTATTTTAGCACTTGAAACTGGGCTTTTCTTTTCCCTCGTCTGATGACTTCGTGGTGACTTCGTTACATGCCTTATCAATTAGCCTTAAACAATGCAGGATATTAAAGTGATTTTTCAAAAATCACGAAGTGTAAGCTCGGTCTTTGACGTGACCTCTAAACATCTACGAAACCGTGCTTTTGTATACAGTTTCTTAAAGTTAGAAATTACTTGTTGATCCATGGGTTGAATCAGTAAAGTATGGAGACAAATAGTACAGATTACCGAAATACATAAAGAACAACTTTATAAATTATTAATAAATTATGAATGTGTACTTTACATAAAATATAAAAAGCATTATCAAAAGGAAATACTAAACTTAATTATTAACAAATTATAAATGTATATTTGATATAAACCAGCAAGGAGTCGTATGACAACCCCTCAAAGTTAAAATCGTCCATCTCCGTCCGAGTAAAAATTCCCACCAAACGTACCTGAAAATGAAAATTTATTGTTAATAAATAAATTACTTCCAAGCAGAGGCGGATTTTAACAAATTGAGGCCCTAGGCAAAAATCAATTATTGTGGCCCCTCTAATATTTTTTTTTCATGGCTTAGTTTCTAAATTTTGACCAAAGAAAGCCCATTTATAATATTTTATTTCGTGATTTATTTTTTGCAAAATTATCAAATTATGAGTCATAGTTAATTTTTTTTACTAGATCGCTTTCAATTGCCATGATAGCTAAGTGATTTAGTTTTTTTTGGCCAAGTGACGTCCTTAGGTAGTTTTTGACCCGCTTAAGAATGCTAAATGATCTCTCACCAGACGCATTTGCAATTGGGATTGTTAAAAAATTTTTAGGATTATTTCAACGTTTGGAAATGTTGATGATAAACCTTCCAGAATTGATGCATACATTTCAGGAAGTGTTAATAATTTTTCCAATTTTACAAAATGAAGGAACTGTTCAACCTCATCTTTGAATACTAATTGATTTATGTCATCTTTATAGTGTTCAGCTAAATTTGATACACACTGAGCAAATTTTTCTTCAGGCAAATCTAAATCAACAAATATTAGAAACTTTTCTAATACCTTGTCATAAACTTACAGACCTTCTTTTTATTTCACAGTTTAAAGTATCACAAATTGAGTAAAATGTTTCAACTTTGAATAATTCTTTCCCACATAAAATTGTGTCATTATCAGAAGTTTCATCGAATAGTATTTTTCTTTTCCTGTTTCGATTTTTTGCTGTTGAGTATTCTGTACTACCAGATAATTCGATGGCTTCTTTTTCCATTTGGTGAAATATGCATCATTAGTTCGAATACTAAGTATGAATTCTGATAAAGATTTCAATAAATATGTTCCTTTTTGTAAGTTACATTCTTTGCTTTGTAACGATTTATTGGTGGCATTGATTCTTTGCAATAGCGTATTCCAAAAAATCAATAACAAAGCCGTCTCTAAATCTTCTAAACTGCTATGTAATTTTTTCGCCTCAATTTTCGCTATGGTTTTTCAGATGGGTTAATACAAATTTCACCAAGAAACAGTTTTTATGGAAGAAAAATTCATTCTTACAGTTAATACAGCTTCAGCTCTAGATGACCATCGAGTGTCGCATATACGTTTTAAAGTATGGCTTAATGTTTGATCAGTATTCATTAGCTGATCCCATCTCTTTGTCGAAGAGGAAAAAAAACAAACAAATTTTGAATAAAATCAAAGAATCTAATAGCTTTAGAAGAACATTCTGCTGCTGTATTTCCACTAAATTTAAAGAGTGTCCTGCGCAAGGTACAAATTCAGCATTTTTGCTGTAACATTTAATTTTGGCTTGGAGACCGTTATAAATGCCTGACATGTTCGCAGCATTATCATACGTTTGTCCCCGGCAATTATTAATGTTCAACCCTAATTCTGACAAGGCGGACAAAATCGTTTTTTCTAAATATGTTGCATCATGATATTCAATCGAAATAAACATATGAACCTTTCTTGAATTTTTTGATCCAGATCTACGTACCTGATAATAATAGTTAACTGGTCAGTATGGCTTGCATCAGGCGTGGAATCAACTATAAGAGCAAAATAGTTAGCTTGTTTTATTTCATCAACAATGGATTTTTGTACGTTTTGCCCATAAGTTCTATAAATTCATCACACGTACTTTTAGATAAATAATTAACATGCCCACTTCCGCAATTACTGTATTTTTTCTAAGTGAACCTTTAAGAAGTCATCAAATTCAGCCAAATATTCAATACAGCTGAAAAAATTGCCTTTGGAAGAATTATCATGTCCTCTGAACCCTAAACCCAAACTCCCCAAAAGTTTAACTGTAGCAACGACTCGTTTTAATACCTCTCGCCAATAATTGACTCTTTTTCTATTACCTGTAAAGTTTGGAATCGATGCGACCACTTATTTTAGCACGACGAACATAAGCACACATACAACTTTTATGTTCTTTCGACTCATCATGTCTTTTCAAAAACGTCTACAATATTTTTTCCAATCTGAATATCCTGAAACTAGAACATTAGATTTTTTACTAAATAGTTTACAAGCAAAGCAATAAACAGATTTCGTTGTTTCAGAATAAATCAACCATTCTCTTAGCTCTTGAACTCCGTTTATTTTAGTCGTATAAAAATGTACATCATTTAATTTTCGGTATATTTGTTGATCATTGTTATCTTTATAACATTTTTTAGAAGATTCTAAATCTCCCACATTTTTGGGTTTTGTACAGATACAATGTTCAATCAAATCATTAGTAATTATTTTTGGCCATAAACCAATGTCAGTAAAGATAGGATAAGTATTTGTACTTACTACTTCACTCTCAATTTCAACCTCTATGTCATTGGTAGTGGGAACGCAATTATCACTTGCACCTACTTCTGCACAAAGACTGCTTATCGAAAGATTAACATCGCTACCAGCTATTACTGGTAGTGAAACAGTTTTATCTGCAGCCGCAGTACTGGTAGATGGAACATTTTTATCCAAAGACATAAATTTAGCAAGGGAGTTTCTTTGATTTTCGTTTTCCTTCAATTGAATTTTTTTCGCAATCGTTTTTGTGCGCCAGACTCGAAAGTTCTT
>CAUHTR010001524.1:0-76359 GCA_959609185.1 Schmidtea polychroa | reverse complement strand
TGAAGTTGGAAAGTTGGATTCCATTACGTTTTTGATGGAATTTAACTAGTTTTTAATATAAATGTTTTTCTTGAATTCTCTTGCGTTCTTTTAAAAACGATCATTATATAATATTTTCCAGTTTTGTCATTATAAACCATGTCTTCTTTGTTTAAAATATGTGTTCTAACTTGCACTTTTCCTGGACATTGTTGAGTGAAATCAAGAAATATATATCCAGGTGGAGTTTTGGTCGCATCTTGAAATGCATTAATTAAACATTTGCGATTGTTGGGATAAGCTTGTCTTGCAAGAAAATCAATAAGAGTTGCGTATCTTAGATTTTCGAAATCAATCAAATGTTGAACATTTAGGATAACCGTTCAATGTGCATCACCTTGATAAAATAGATTTTGAGTTATAACAATGACTGACATGTCTACTTATTTATGTGAATAAATTATAAAAGTCTTTTTTTATTTGCTTCTTGATACAAATCATTAATGAAAATAGCCTTAATCGACGACCAATCTTTATCAAATCCTTTGAATATTTGAATATCTTTTAATTTAAGAGACTTTCCTTATTTCAATCCTTCTTCTTCTAATACCTTTTACTAATAAATTTTTTAAATTTTTTTTTAATAATATGCAAATGTTTTTCCAATTTCACTAGGTCCAACCATTTAAGACTTCTTTTTGTTTCTGTAATATTTTATTTTGTTTATAACATTACATTCAATAAAAGACTAATTATATTTAATTTTTGTAAATAGTTAAGAGAAGTTAGTAGAGAAGATTATTGGGAATCGAATGAGCTATAAATCTTTGAAATTGATGTTGGAAATGTTGAAAAACTTATAAAGTTCTTTGTCTAGTTCTTTTCTAGTAATTATATGAAAATGATTTGTAGAAAGGTTGTTGAGAATCGAAATAGACTATATATCTTTGAAATCTGACAAGGGTAGAAATTATAGGGTGGTGTTGTTCGCCTTTTCCCTTTGGTGTAATGTGATTATAACATACTACTTAAAAAGTAGCTCACCTTAATAATATCTAGAAGCTTATGTTTCCCATTGAGATTTCACTAAGCTAAGTTGCCAGGAAAACATATAAACTATTTTAAATATTACTCGATAACATACATCCCATTTCATGATGCTATCTATGTATGTAAATATTTGTTTTTATTCATAAATTGGTGTCAAATGCTGTCTCGCATCAGATGTCAAGAATAAATATATTATAAATGGATTTCCATATTTGGGAAAAGAATGAAAACTAAATTCATCAACACCACTGAGTGAATATTTTGTGCTAAAACATATGGATCCATTAACTATGAAAGTGTGAGGTGTCTTCAGCTGAGAATCAAATATTTCAATGATTTATTAAAATAATTTTAAATGATAAATATTTGACTATTTAAATTACTTTTAAAAACATTTTTAAATTGAATTTTTTAAATTGAAATTTTTAAATTAAAAAATTAGACAAGCCTTTATTAGTAAATATTAGTAAATATTATTATTATTAAATAAATATATTTTAAATATCTAAATTTTAATAAATGGTTTTTGAAATATTTTATTCAACGCTGAAAATTTGTTTGAAAATTATACAATTCTTCAAATAGCCTACATTTTACACGTAAATGGTATATGATAGGATATTGCAATAATAATGTGTCCACAAATGTCTGTATGAAATGTAAAAAAAATTGTTTTTAAAAAATGTAACGAGTAATTATTTTTAGAGCTTTTAATAAAGGTTTTTCAGTTTTATGATATATATTATATTATAATTATATTAATTTTATTATTTTATAATATGACCCGTTTGTAAGGCTACTTTATAAAGGTTATTTGTTAATAAGAACCTTTCTATTTTCGGAACAAGATATTTTATTTGAAGATCAGTCATTATGACTGTTATTGGTAGGAATATATATAATTGTTTTTGTAGTTCTAGTGATAAAATGCAATTTATATTTGTGTATTTTTCTCGGAACGATACTGTCATAGCATTTATTATCATGAAACCAAAATTAAAACTAATTCAGATCCTCTCATATAATATCAAAAACAATATTCTTATTCCCTTTTCCCATAGTAGACTTGTAATTTTAAACTGATAATAAAAGCCAGGATAAAACAAATTAGACATCAGAGATACGATATACAATGTCTTCGTGCTTTAATAGTTAAAAAAAGTAAAATTTATAATAATTTCAATACATATTTTTGGTGACCAAAGAAACTCTTTCACGTATTGTAACTCCCATGTGTACCAAAGGTTGGGAAATCCTGCTTTCATTAAAATATTGTAGCTGAAAATGTCAGTAAATGATTTACAATATTTAAACACAAATAAATAATTTACTCAAACATTTTTCTTCATTAAAACAAAAGTAGTGATTTTGGTTAATAGTCATTATATTCATAAAAAAGCAGAAAGAAAGAGCCAGACATTAATTATTTATGAATATCTATCTAGTTCTTTACTACTGATGATTATCAAGATTGAGATGTCGTATTCAAGACATTTTATCAGCAATTGTTTGTGTAAAAATAAATCGAGTCGCTTTGAATATTTTCTTATCAATTTCTTCAAAGTGTTCTCAGATTGGAGGTGATTAATAAGCTTATTTAAACAATGCAAGAGCGATACAAATAAAAATCTAATTAAGTTCTATTAAAACAAATTTATAAATGATTTTTGTAATCTAATTTAGTCATTTTTTTCTGAAATATTATTTATTTTTTAAATAATTATTGAAAAAGAAAATTCGAAAACTTTTTGCAAAAAGATTGTTGAAATCGTTTTAGGAGAAATTAATTAATTCGAACATTACATTTTTTGGATTTATATAAATGGAAAGAAAATTGATTTTGTTGTAATGTGATACTTTCTGTTAGGTATTTACTGCATTTAATAAAAGACTGTAAATTTTATTTATTTAAATATTGTTACCTAAAAATATATAAAATTTTTTTTTAAAAATTGAATGCCTTTATAATTTGAAATATATAAAAAAATGATAAATTTCCAGTTAAAATGGTTTCTATTTTTCAAAAAATTTCTTCAAAAAAATATTTCATTTATTTTCAAAAGAAATCTACATCAAATGACAATTAATGAACCACAATTATGCGCGGTTGGATTAGAATCATATATATTATAACAACACTATCAACTAATTTTTTATGTTGTCTTATTTCTCGAGAAATAACAAATTTTTCATTCTTTTTATCCACAAAATAATATTTTTCTTATTTATAAGTTACAAGAATATAAATGCTAGAAATACATCATAAAATTAAAAGAATTGCTTTTAACCGATATAAACAAAATTATTATATTAATTGTTATTAAAGTGATTAATTAAAGTGATAAATCTACTACTATTTTTTGGTTGAAATATTCAAAATTCTATAGAATTTTAATATTTCTAGGAAAATGAAAATATTGAAAAATACAAACAATTCTACAGAAAAAAATAAAAATTTTATGATTTTCAATATTTCTAGGACTGTGAAAATAAAATTTCCTGGAAATATTCTCATGAAAATAATCCTCAAGGAAAATATTCTCGGGGAAATAAAAAATTCTTGGAAAAATTAAATTCTAGGTACAAAAATGTATTTTTGCAAACCTTGTGAAATAAATATTTCAAAATCACACAAAGTGAAACATGAAAGAATGTTCATAACAATGTTCATAAAATAAAAAGTGGTGATGATTTACAATAAGCGACGTTCTAAATTACCAGAATTTCCATAGGCTAAATTAAAGGAGAACATCATCTTTCAAAATGTAATTATTTCAGTTAAATGGGTTAAAGTGAGTTTTAAAAAAGGACATGGTAGTGTTTTCTAAATTGATAATAAAAGTAATGATTTTGAAAAATGTCTTAAATAATTATTTATATTAAAAGAAAATCTATATTTTCCCAATATATCCCAGCAAGAAAACAAATAGCTATTGCAGAATTGATGGAATGCCATAAAGAAAAACAATCCGGAAAATTACTAAACTAGTTTGTGATCAGAATGATAAAAATAATTATCCTGTTGATTATAGAATAGTTGAAATTTTATGTTCAACAGGGAATGATGATTGATAAAGTTCATAATATAATTTCTTTTAAACAAGGCCTGTCATGGTTGATTATATTCTAGGTGACATAGAAAAAAGAGCAGAAGCAAAAACGAACAAGGATTAAATTTAAAGTAATTTTGTTTAAATTATTAAATAATGCTCTATTTGGAAAAACCATGAAACGAATAGACAAATTTTTTAATATTCGTTTGTTAACATAAACTTTATGTTTCCCAAACCGGGGTACTGACTGAAAATAAGCCTGCAGCCATTATGTGTTATTTGCGAACAAAACCTATTTAATGAAAGCATGAAGTCCTTCAAATTTAAAAAAGGCGCTTTGAAAAAAATCATAATCAATACAAAGATAAACCAATTGATTATTTTGAAAATTTATGTAAAAATTTACATCGTTTCCCAAAAAGTAATGCGGGGATTTAGAGGTTGTGATAATGAAAAATTCGTAGAAGTATCATATCGGGTTTCACGTTTAATCGCAAAATGTTGTGTAGCCGATACGGTTGATGAAACTCTGATTAAACATGCAGCTAAACTAATGGCTGAAAAATTGATTGGTGATGATGCAAAGCAACTTTTTCAACGAATACCGCTTTCTAAAAATATTGTCCATCAACGAATCACTGATATGTCCAAAATGTAAAAGATATGCTATTATTGGATATTTATTAGAGTCGTTGTTTTGCATTGCAAGTTGATGAGTCAACTGATATTACCAATTTTGCGAATCTTATGGTTTTTATAAGATTTGAAAAAAATCAGGAAATCCATGATGAGCTTTTATTTTGCCAACCTTTATCAGACCACACAACAGGAGAAATTTTAAAGCAAAGGGGTACATTATTAATGAAAATGATCAAGGTGGTACTCAGTACCAAAAGTTTGGGAAACACTATCATAAAGGATGAAAAGAAATTTGGAAGAATTTTATCAAAACAAACTTTCAAAGATGCAGTAAAATTTTCTGATGATTTGATTGCAGTTGAAATTGATAATTGTGTAAAAAGATTCTGGAATTATCTAAATTACAAATGTATGAAGCATTTTATAACACGCTTCTACCACATTTTAAAAACCGAATTTGCGATGGATACGGATTCAATGTTTTTGAAAATTGATAGAATCCCAAAGTATGAAAATGTATATCAGAAAAATGAAAAGATTCCACAATGAAATGCGTTGATTAAAACAAGTGGGAATATTTTCACTTAAAAATAAGTAGTTGTTGCAAATTATAAAATTAATTAAAAATCGGAGTAGAGTCGGTAAATTTGAAACGACTCCAAAGCCCTGATAAATATTTAACATTGTAAGGTTTGAAAATCAACAACTTCGTCAAACTTTATATATAATGAGAACTGATGATAAGTATGTTATCCTGTGTCCAATTATTTAAATATTGTTTAACACATTGGTCGCCAGTATATTTTATCTCTACGCCACAGGAAATTATAAATTTTTATTAAATTTTAGATTTTCCAAAATTTTGCTACTTAATTTTCAATGAAAACTATTGCTACTATATTAGGCTATTACATATACACCAATAAAATGATTACCAACAAGCCAGGGTTTATATTATAACAGTGAGCTGAGGTACGAGTTATCTCGTACCTGGCAGTGAATGTTTTAAGACAGGGGTTGGGAACCTGCGGGTTTTTGAGCTTTATCGTGTGGGTCTTGTTATTTTGCTGAAATAATTTCATCATGAAGCTCTTGGATAATAATTTGCCAAAAAAGCTTAATTTACAGATTTTCATATTCAATTTTAGTTTTAATAAACAATAAAAATATTCTTGAAAATTGATTACTTTTTTAATTAATATTTAATTAAATTGAATTGATTTATTTTATTTTAATTAACTTGATACATAAAGACATTGTAAAATAATAATTTCAAGACAGTTAATTAATTGTGAATCTTTTATCAAAGTGCAACTCAACCTTCACCAACAACTTCAAATTAATCGTGATTAAAAAAATTCAGTGACAATTTGTTTACAAAAAATTTCAAAACTTTTATTTAAACACCAGCCCAAAAGCAATGATAAAAAAGAAAAAAAGTTGAGGGTGGAAATAAAGAATTTGAAAGTGAGTGGACTGACAATTTCTTGTTTACATCAAATAGTAGTAAACTTCTACAATTTATTATTTGTAATGAAAAACTTACTCAAAATAAGAAATATAACGTGGAAAGACATTTAAAAAAAACCACAGTGAATTTGTCAAAAGATATTCAGAGATTGATTCCAGAAAAAAGGTTGCCCTTGAGCTATAGGGCAAAATGAGGTATATACCATGGTAGTTTACTTGGGTCTTTAACTTTTTAAAGTGGATCAAAATTTAATATTTGGCTCTTTACAATGAAAAGGTTCCCGATCTTAAAATTATGTCGTGAGCAAATTGAAAATTTTAGAAATTTATAATTTGAAACTGTTCTATATAACATTTTATAAGCCATTTTTTCCATGTCAAAAATATACATTTAAATAACTTTGAATATATACATTTAACATATATGCAATTCACAGCTAGAAAAATGAACAATGTTGACTGATTTGAACATGACTGATTTCAGTTTACCTTTGTAAATAGGGTTGCCAACTCCCACAACTTCGAACCCGGGAGATTATAAAATTGCGAACAGTATAACGCTTAAGACAGGGTTTCTTAACCGGTGAGGTATACCTCCCTTGGTGAGGTATACTAATGTGATAGGGGAGGTATGAGATTTTGTTTATTTTTGTTATGTTTTTTTTAAATTAAAAATTAAAATTATTTACAAAAAAAATAATTTAAAAAAATTCTTCAAAATTTAAACTTGTTTTATTTATTATGTACATATTTATATTATACAAAATAAAATTTGAACGATTACTTTTTTGCTAAATATGTTAGCATTTCTCTATTTTTGTACATAACTATTTCTAATTAATTATGTTTCTTTTGCAATCAAGTAGCCTTTGAAAAAATTCAAAATTATATACATTTTTATATTCAAGTTTAGTAAAGTTTATATTGGCTGCTGATAGTTGCATTTCTTTTAACTTGTTTTAATTATTTCGTTACCGCTAATAATAAAAAAAGAAATATGTCGAAAAAAAGGAAATATAGTGAGGATTATGTGAAATTTGATTTACATGCTGTGTTCGTGATAAAATCGAAAAACCCCAATGCTTTTCTATGCTCAAAAATTCTCTGCAATGATAATATGAGGCCTTCTAAACTCCTTGAACATTTTACAAAAATGCATTCAAATAATTCTGGAGACTCACTTGAATCTCTCAAGCAAAAAAAGCTCGATTTCTGTCATCAGGAACTTTAACCAAGTTAGGTTTTGGAATTAATCAAAATCCACTTGTTGCAGCTAGTTATAAGTAGCATATCTTATCGCAAAGATCAAAAGTCTCATACCATCGGTGAAACGTTGGTCAAGCCTTGTGCTCTTGAAATGGTAGAAGCTGTTCTCGGAAAGCCACAGAGAAATCAGATCTCGGCAGTACATCTTTCAAATGACGTGATAAGAAGTCGAATTGTGGAAATGTGATCTGATATTTTGGATCAACTTATGTCAGAACTGAAGAAAACAACTCTTCCTTTGGTCTGCAACTGGATGAAAGTACTGATATAGCTCAGTGCAGTCAACTTTTGACCTTTGTTAGATATACCGCCGAAACTGGTATTAAAGAAGAGTTTTTGTTCTGCCATCCGATATTAGCTACTACAAAAGCGACTGATGTGTACCAGATAATTGATGATTTTTTTTCAGAAAATAAACTTGATTGGAAGGAAAAGTTAGGATTCATATGTACTGATGGTGCACCTTCCATGCTAGGGAAAAATTCTGGTTTTGGAGCATTGGTACGAGCGATGGCTCCAAATGTTATGGTTCTGCATTGTTTTTTACATCGCCATGCATTGGCATCACGAACTCTTCCACAAAGACTCAAGTCTGCCATGGATATCACTGTCCAAGCTGTAAATTTCATCCGATCTCGAGCTTTGAATCACAGACTCTTCAAAATATTATGCCAAAAAGTTGGAGCTTCTCATGAAATGCTGCTTTATCACACTGATGTACGCTGGATTTCACTTGGACGAGTTTTCACTCGTGTCCTGGAACTCAAAATGGAGATAATAACATTTCTTCGAGAGAAAGAAAATAAATTGTGTGGAGAGTTTGAAACTCACAATTTTACTGCATCATTGGCCTATCTTGCAGATGTATTTTCACATTTAAATGATCTAAATATTTCCCTTCAAGGGTCAGAAGTTACTATTTTAGATCCAAATGAGAAGATTACAGCCTTCAAGCAAAAACTAGCTCTTTGGAAGAACCGCGTATCAAAAGGTAATTATGCAAATTTCCCATCTCTAGAAAATTTTCTGTGCTGAATATTTATTAAAAGCGGTGCCAGATTGGATTCGAACTGATATTTTAATATATTTGGATAATCTCATGAATTCTTTTGATAACTACTTTGTAGAAGACAATTTGAAAATTGATCAGTGGATTCGAAATCCCTTCATATTTAATTTAGACTCTATGGATGATGCTGACATGCAAAAAGACGACCTCGTTGATTTACAGAGCAAGGCTATGGTCAGGCAAAAATTTATCAACCAAAATCTTGATGAATTTTGGTGCTCAAATAGATTCTTATCCGGTTTTGACAAATAAAGCTCTTTCAGCTTTGATACCATTTGCAACAACATACCTCTGCGAATCTGCATTTTCAACATTGGTCAATGTAAAGCCGAAAACCAGAAATCGATTGGATGCCAGGCATGACATGCGCTTAGCATTGTCTAAGATTGTTCCGCGAATTTCGCATCTTATTGACGGCAAGCAGCAACAATCATCTCATTAATGCTGCCTTATTATTTTGTAGTATTTATATAAAAAATATTCTTTGAATTTGGGAATTATTCTTTAAATTTTTCATATATTTTCTATCTTTAAAGTTTAAATAAATTTTGTCAATATGAATTAAATATAAAATATAATTTTTTATATCACAGTATGAATTAAATATAATTTTTTTTTATAAATATATTAAAATGGTGAAAATAAAATAATATATGTATACCACTAAATATACCATAAATATACCACTAATTATGTTTCTTATCTTTTCTTAAAAAAAATAATTCTGCTGGAGGTGAGAACATCAAATTAAATATTATGTGAGATATGATGTAAAAAAGGTTAAGAACCCTTGGCTTAAGATATAATATAACAGGTGTTTTTTTTACTTTTTTGGTTTACACATGTTAGTGATTTTAACTATATGACAAAACAATTATTTTTACATATTACATTTTAAAAGTGAAAAAACGTGGGTAAGAAAAAAAACATAAAATCGCTCAGCGCGAACAAACAACTTAAACTTCCGATGACTGTGAGCAAAAACAAATCTTAACCATCATTATTTTAGAGAAATCAAATAAAATTTAAAACTTCAAAAACTGCACTTTTTCTTGAAAAATTGTAAAATATTGTCAAAACGGAAAGACGGGAGATTTACATCTCCCAGGTCATATTTAACCGGGAGACGGGAGACGAAAGCCGATGCCGGGAGACTCCCGGCAAAAACGAGCGAGTTGGCAAGCCTATTTGTAAATACACACTGTAAATTATTATTATTTTTAAATGAATTTGATTCTTTAATTATTTTCATCTAAATTGTTGTAATTTCTTAAAAAATGTGCATAATTTAAATTAAAAAAAAATTTCGGAAAACTGACCTGATTAAAAAATTAAATATATTTTCTCATATTTTTGCTTATGTCTCACAGTGGTTCTATTAGAAAGAAATAGTTTTAAATATCTGATCTGAAAGACGAATTCCAGTGGGAAATCTTTGGTCCATTTCACATAAATGTTTTATGATGAAAATATGAATTAATAATATAATAAATATGAAACCTATTTCAAAGACAAATTTATGGATAATTTTCAAAATTTATTTTTTTTATTTATCAATCATTATTTTTTTATTAATATTTTTTAACATAATAAATGTGTCATAATTTATTATATATAATAATTTTAAAAATAAATTTTATGTTTTAATATTTTTATTAAATGATTATTGAATTTTATATTAATAATGTTTCGATTATTATCTTATTGAAAATTCGTTTAAATTAAATAATACTATTATCTGTTAAATGAATATATATTCTACTTTGATTTTTTATTTATTTATCAACGATAAAAAGAATAATAATTATCTAGCTACATTTAATTTTTTTGGTTTCATTTCTAAAACATATTCTAAACGCTTTCATAAATTATTTGTATTTTCAATTTTGTCGTCAACAGGTCGAGAATCAAAGGGGTCGCAATCTAAGGTTGTCAAAAATTGCCTTTGATTGAAAATAATTACGTCTGTAGGTAGTTTATTCCAAAAGTCTTTTACTTCTAAACGATATTTACTGATATTTACTGGTTGAGGATCAATCAAATGTTATTTGTTGAACTTCTTTCTTATTAATCATAGTTTTTCCGGTAAAAACTTCATTTACCCTTTTCTAAAAATGATCTTATTTGTTGGATCATATATATGAAAGAACATATCATCCATGCGTTTAATATGAAAACCGTTAATTGTGTTGAGGACACCTAAATGACAAATAACATAATATATAAATAAATTACCTGGGAAGATCGTCATGACAAACACGGACTATCTATGCGAACTCAAATAAGAAAACGGAAGTAAAAAGAAATAAAAATGAAAAAAAGAAATCAAATAAAAGAAAACAAACAAGAATTAAAACAAAGGTCATTGTTAATTAAGAAGTACAAATGAAAGTGAAATTTCAAATTCCAGAAAAACAAAAATATGGGGAAAGCCGTCAGAGATAAGGCAGGGGAAGATAAGGGGAAAAGGAAAATGGAAAACAGAATCTGTCGCCAGTGCCACGAATGAAACAGACTATATTAAGTGGAACAGTTGACCGAGAAATCAGAACAAAAGTAGAACAAAATTAGAGACAAAAATCGAGACAACGAGAGTTAAAAGGAGAATTCAATTTTGAGAAGTAAAAAGAGAATCAAAGGGAAAATTTAAAGGAACATTTAAAGGGAGAATTAAACAGAGTTAAAACAGAGTAAAACGAGAAGTGGTGAGAATCGTTTGTAAAATTAGAATATAAAGTGTAAATAAATTTGTGGTCAAATCAAATAGAACAATCTATCAACATATTCTGTAATTGAGTAGTTGACGGCTAGTGATTATTGTTGTGGTTACAGAAAGGGCTATTCTTCACGTAGTGTGGAAATAAGGTCTGTGTGATAAATTGGTATAGATAGTTGGTTGTCATTGAAATTTGTACAATCTCGTGTGGATATTAATAAAGCTTATCGTGTTCGAGAGTGTTAAATTGTGAATTGATAAACAAGCTTTGGAGTCAGTAAAAGTTTGAATTTACAAATATTTTCACCAACCCAATGACCCAACAATTGTTTAAATTTTCGATAAAGAAACTTTTACCAGTTCAAAAAAAAGTTTTAAAATAGATTGTTCTGATGATTGATTTCTAGTTGTAAAATTCAAAAAGTTGTTGAAAAATTTAAGACATTAAAGAAGACATTAATGTAATATATTTATTTTAGAAATTTTGAACTAAAACATACATTTTTAATACTATTTATAGTGCCTTCAATTACATGATCTAGAAAAAGGAGTTTTAATAGTTTATTTGATATTATTGATACATATCACAAACATACTTACATCGCCTCATTACTGACAAACATTCCCGCATCAGTCATCAAACATGTAGTAAACAAACAATCAACAAACATAAAGTAGATATCAATATAGTTAAATTCATCAAATTATTTAATTTTCTACAAGTTAAAATATTTTAAATTAATTTCATTTATAATAATTTTACTATTTTGCATCGTCAAATTAATATCGAATATATATAAAAAACGATATTAATTTTAGTTATTTTCGGAATAAAATGCAAACGAAAACATATTTTTATCCATTTTTTTTAATAAAAACCTAAAGATTAAGTTGTTCTTTTTTAGAGACTATTATATGTTACCGTAAAGTATGAATTAATGAATTTGTTTTATTTTGTGCAATAATATCTATATATTTTAATAAATATTTTAATTATAGTAAATTTAAATATTTAAATGACAAAATATTTCTAAATTTAGTTAATAGTTTTGTTCAAATTAATAGTGAAATTGGCTTATTTGTTCAAATTTTAATCAACCAAATTGATAAAAGACAGCTGTGCGATTTTCAAGTTGAGGTTGTTCAAAATTGAAAATTAAAGATGTTGCTAAACTTGATAACTTGAAGTCGAATCATAATCCAAATATATTAATGATACAATAATGTTTGATTTTTAAATTAACATTTACAACCTATTTTCAGCTTCAAAACAAATATAATTTTTTTAAATATTTATCTAATAAATAAATAACATAACATTTAGAATTTTATTATATTAAAGCATATTTTTAAATTTACTGTAAAATTATTTTATTTAAATATTTCAAAAGTCTAACAATCAAATATTTTACAATTAACTAATAATAAAAATTCATTTCTGATTTTAATAATTTAATTATTTACTATTTCCATTTATTTTAAACTATTTTAACAAAATATTTAATTCTCATCTGAAAATAGCTCACCAAAGTATATTTGAACAAATATATAAAGAACAAATAAATATCTAGATAAATACTAACACCATCAAAATTCATATAATGAATAATTAAATTATTTATTTTCTATAAACCCTTTGATGTTAGATTATTGAAAAAAATTGAATTGAGATATTTTTAAAGGAAATTTTTTTTATTTAAACATATATAGTTAATTTGAAGATGTGGGATTAAATTAGTATTAATTGATATCTGTATTAAGATATAGTGAGCATTTTAATCAGCCTAACCTCTCATGATCAAGTTCTTATTATTTAATAGGTCAAGACAATTTAAGGTTATGTTATTTTTGTTTTAATCAACGAGGACGTCATATATTTTAATTTTTTCTAAGAACATTTGATAAGAACTCTGTTTTTCTCTTTTGCAATATAGCTACTAACGATTTTTTATTAAAATTTCACTTTAAAATTCCTTTGCAGTTTATGATTTTGTTGATTTGTTGGCGTCTTTTATAAAATTCCTATCAATTTCTCCCAATGAAGATAATCAGAGAATTGACCGGATTTGCTGAAAATTATTGCTTTTATTCATTTTTTTGATATTGGATTGTTTTTTTTAAACATAAAGTTGATCAATTTTATGTATTTTATACTTTCTTTTATGTTTATGTTTATTTTCTTAGAATCCCCAAACTAATAAATTATTGTTATATTACATTATTATTTGTTCAGTATATCCCTCGTTTAATTTGATATATACATACAGTTATTATATACATTATAAAAAAACATGTTTACTCGCCGCTTTTTATTGCCTTGTTATTTCAGTTGATAAATTTAACTCTTTAACGACCGGAAGTGTCTCTTGGACACATTTTAAATTTTAAATATTTGATTAGGTATCATTTATAAACATTTTAAAAAATATTATTTTAAACATATAACATAATAATTTAAATAAAAAGAAATTATAACAAAAAATTAAAAAAAGCTTAGATAAAAGCTTTTTTCCTACAGTTATTCATATAAGTGTCCGTTGGATACTATCGGTCTTTAGCGTTATTTTTTCCAGTCTTTTAAGAGTTAATATTATTCATTCCTCAAGTATTTATTTTATTATGTAAAAATAATCCCTTTAAATTAATTAAATTAAGAATTTGAATTTAAATGAACCTTTTTTAAATTTAATATTTTTATTAATCTTCAAAAAATATATTAAAATAATAAATAAAATAAATTTTCTTAAATATTATGTAGAAATTGAGAAAAAGGAATTAAATAATATTTCTATTAAATGAACCGGTTTTATTTATTTTTTATTTTGATTCACAAAAAATAAATGTACGAAATATTTCGATATTGTTCTGACTAGAAAAGTATTAAATTTTGTCTTCAGTCCCTGGGTAAAACCAGTGCATAAAATTAATGAAATATATTTATAAGATATTTTTTTGACTTTATTTTATTATATAGATTTATATCTCAATTGGTTTTCGTTGTAGTTTTTCTTATAGTATGAACTTTATTGTCGCCTTTGAACCAGACTTTTTGCTCTGACTTTAAAAAACAATATGTAAAAATAATATATAAATATGTTTTGTCTATAATTTCTACTGTAATATTTTGCTTAAACGAATAGAAACTTTGCCATTATTATGACTACAACATGTAACAATACTTGGTACTGAATAATTTGTAAGTAAATAATAATCATGATTTATTGTTAATCCAATATTTTTACGAAGTAAATTTCCTAGTAAAATATTTATAAAATATGTCTATTATTTACAATATATCCCTTTAAACAGGCTTGAAAATATTATTAATAATTCCAATACCGTCTCAAAAGTATGTAACACCTTTTTCTTCACCGAAACAAATGTTTATTTTTATAATAAATAAAAAGCAATTAAACACAAATTTAAATAAAAAATTAATATTTTATGAAAACATCACATTATGTGCCTCAAGTCGATTTTTACATTAAAAAAATTGAAAATACAGGATGTGGCAAATGTAATGCCCGTTTTTCTTTTATTTTTTCTAGTGAATAAATTTTTATTTTTTTTAGTTTAATATTATATAATTTTTGCAAATATTTCCTCATTTATTTTTTCTCTTTATTTTAGTAATTTTAAATAATTAAACGAAGGAACAAAAAGTGAAAGCAGTTCGACTTTATTACGGAAATAATAAAAACAATGCTGAAGCCGCTTGTTTGTTATTCACAGAATTTAACATTTGGTAGATGCAAATCCAAAACATCACGAGAATAATCAGAAAATTTGAAAGAACATGAAACGTTAGTGATGTTTCAAGATCATGTAGACCAATTTGAGAAGCAAGTGTAGAAAGTCTGCTGAACTAAAGGAGTAATTATTGATTTCTCCTCAAACATCCAGTAGACATCTAATTTCAAAGTTATGTACCAGTGATAGAAGTGTTTGTAGAACCTTAAAGGAGTTTAAGATGAAACCTTATATCTGTCATGTGCTACAGAGTTTGGATTATGGAAATCATGACAGGCAAGATTTTTATAATTTTCATGAGTAAAGTCAATAAAGGTGAAATTTTTACTGAAAAGATAAGGTGGTCAGATGAACCAACCTTCGAGTTAAATGGACGTTATATCAATCACCTTAATTATGTGTATTGGAACAATGTTAAACTACATGTTATTTTGGAAAACAACTTACCATGAAAATAATAGGCTCGGCATTCTTTCATGGTACTGTTAATCAAGATTATTATTTGCAAATTCATTGCCGAGATTTGAAAATTAAAATGACATTTACTTTCAACAGGAGAGTACGCCGCTCCACTATGGGTCAAAGGTTCTGGAATGTTTAGATCTTATATTTGAGTGGAGGTCGATAGGACAACGTGGAACGAATGATTAGCCATTGCGATCACCAGACCTAAAACTACTTAATCTTTTCTATTGAAAGATATTGCTTACAATCTCAAACAATTCCTGAATTAAAACAAGCAAATTTTGGTAAATTTCTTTTAACCAACAAGAAAATGTGTCAAAAGGTTTGCAAAAATGTTGCTGATAAGGCTTAGCACTTTATATAATACGAAGAGAAGCATTTATTTTCATTAAATTATTTTTGTTTTAATAACTACTGTAATGAAATTTTGTTCAATTAAAATTACTAAATAAAAAAGGAGGGGAGGTGTTCCAGTAATTTTTTTTGCTTACGATTATGTAATAGTTCCAGTGTGCTACACTTAGTTTTTATGAGATTTTCAATACAAAAAAGATCCTATAGAAAAAAAGCCATGATATTTCTGACTATTGTGAGAGAGCCTCGTCTCCTTGGTCCTGGGATTTTCAATACAAAATCTGATTCTCACTAAAAAAGCATAAAATTTTCTAAGTATAATTAGGGTGGGTCTTCTTGGTCGTGATTATTTCAATACAAATATCAGTCTACACTAAAAAAGCATGGATTTTTCTAAGTATTATTAAGATGGGTATCCATGATCCTGGGATTTTTAATACAAAATCCAACTATCATTATATAAAGCATGGTTCCATTTTGGGTGGGTCTCCTTGGTCCTGGGATTTTCAATGCATAAAGGAGGTCATCAATAAAAAAGTATAGTAAATTAATGATAAATATGTAAATTATGGTCTAAAAATTGAATTAAAGTAATCAATGGGCTCAAATAAGTAAAGTAAATTATGGTCTAAAAATTTCAATTAAAGTAAATTATGGGCTCAAATTTACAAGTGATGTAAATTAGGGATTCAAATAAGTAAATTAAGGTCCAAATTTTTCAATTAAAGTAAATTATGGTCTCAAATTATTTAATTAAAGTAAATCAATGGTTATATTTGGTAAACAAGGGCTAAGAATTTTAAATAAATAAATTAAAGTTAAAAATTTTAAATTAAACTAAAAATTTAAAAATTAAAGTAAATTAATGTAATAACTAAATTAAAGTGAGAATTTTAAATTTAAATTTTAAAAGTTTCAATAACCACCAGCTTTTGAGAAATAAAAATTTTAAATGAAAAATTTTATGAAATAATTTTCAGAGTCAATTTTAGATACAAATCTTTGTGAATTAATCATTGGTTACATGAAATCATTGGTTAAAAATGTAAATAAGGGTTCTATTTGGTTGTTAAGTAAATTATGATGTTAAATTAAGTAATACAACGATAAATAGGTAAATCAAAAATAATTAAGTAAATTAAGGGTCTAAAAATTAAATTAATGTAAAAATTAAATTTGGTAAACAAGGACTAAATTAAGTAAATAAAGGGTTAAATTAAGTAAATTTAGGGCTAATTTCAAAAATTAAGTAATCAATGGTTTAGAATTTTAAATAAGAAAATTAAAGTTAAAAATTTTAAATTAAAGTAATATTTTAAAATTAAAGTAAATTAATGTAATAAGTAAATTAAAGTAATATATTAAATTCATTAACAAAAAGTTTGAATAACCACCAACTTTGAGAAATAAAATTTTAAATGGAAATTATTATGAAATTATTTTCCAAGGCAAAATTAAATACAAATATTTATTAAATTTACTTCAAAGACAGATTTCAATTAACTTTTACTAATAATATCAAATAAGGGATATATTTGGTAAATAAGTAAATGAAGGACTAAATTTTAAAATTAAGTAATAAATTTTGAATTATGATGAGAATTGGTAATAATAAGTAAATTAAAGTAATTAAATTTAAAAATTTTTAAATTAGTTAATAATTTTAAATTTATTATCAAAAAGATTGAATAGCAACCTGCTTTTAAGAAATAAAAATTTTAAATGAAAATTTTAATGAAAGAATTTTTAAAGATGAATTTAGATGCATTAAATATATAAAAATGCATCATTAAATTTATTATTAAATCCACGAAGATTTAATTTATTTGATCATTTCAAAGACTTCCTGGATAAAAAATTGGATAAAAAATGATTTTCAAAAGTCATGCCAAAAAGAAATGAGAAATAAATAATCCAGTCCAAATTTAAAATGGATTGTTTCTAAAAAATATAATTTTGTTATTATCAATGTCCTTCTACAATTTTAAAAATATAATTATTCTGAATAACAGATATTTTTCTATAAAATAATAAATAACAAAATTTTATAAAATTATATTATTCGCTTAAATGATAAATTTTGACATCGTTTAAATTATATATATTGCAGATTTTAATCGAAATTCGAATAAAATGACTTGAAATTGGATGATATGTTCAATTGCTGATAATTATAATTTTCATTATAATCATTTGGGTGATATCACTGAGATATAATTTCTGATATTGAATTTTTAATTAAATAACAAATAAACAAACTAAATATTTACTCATAAATATTTTATTGTTATTATTATTATTTTAAAATAATAATAATAATAACAATAATAATAATAATATTTATATTTTGATATTATTAAATTTTTATTTAAATAAAATTGCTTTGAATGGAAGATAACTTAAAAATAAAAATAAAATGAAAAACATTGACTCCGATCAGCGATGTCCAAACTATACCCTACGGGCTCAATTTGGCTCATCAGCTTTAGTTCTTTGGCCTTCGGATCGTCTAACAAATCAAATAATTTTTTCCGATAATTGATAACTGAATCAACGAAAAAACTTCTTTTTAAATCAGTTATTTTTAAATATTAAAAAAAATATGAAAAAAATAGTTTATAAAATTTATTACCACTGCGACTGTATAGCTGGAAGGTTTTAATAAGATTTAAAAATGTTAAGATGTTTTAATAAACTATGTAAAAATCTTACTTTCTTCTTAACTTACTGAAAAGTGAAAACATTTTGTCAGTTTCTAAATCTATTCTGAGGTAATTACATTATTAATTACATTATTATTAATTATTTTTATTTTATGATTAGTGAAAAAGCAATATTTTATACTTATATTTTTAATGGCATCTAATAAGAAAAGAAAAAATTGATGATGAAACCAGAAATTTCCAAGAAATATGGAAAACAAAATACTTTTGAATTCCAACAACAAAACAGAAAAAGGGCCAGTACTTGTTTGGTATGACAAACTACAATTTCAGTTATGAAAAAATATAATATTCAACGATATTATGAAATCAATCATGAAGCCACGGATGTACTTACTAAATATGTGCGTTTTGGAAAACTGAATTATCATACAAATTTACTGTTGATAAAACAAAAATTGTTCACAAGAAAAATAGAAAAGAACTTAGCTTCCGTTTCATTTCAGCAAATTTCAATTGCTCTCGATAAAATCACTGATGTGGTAGATACAGCATACTTCGTATACCTTGATACAGCATCAGACACATTATACAGAACAATAATCATGTACGTTTTATTTTTAGACCCAAGTAAAAATAAGTCTGACTTAGACTCAACCCAAAGTATGGTAAATTCAAGAACATTTCAATTAGGGTCTTTATCAACTTCTGTATAAAAATTTCTGAAAAAAATATATATATGCGTCAAAGACTCGTCAATTTGTTAATTTATAATGAAGATAATAATAATAATAATAATAATAATAATAATAATAATAATAATAATAATAATAATAATAATAATAATAATAATAATAATGATAAATTCATGATATTAATATTCAAAATAAGATTTAAAATAATAATAATAATTATAATAATTCACATAATTACAATAATTATTGAATAATTATAATAATTAGAATTATTTTTGCATTATCCTGTAAGATATTTTCTCATGGGATTGTTAATTTTTTTTCTCTATTTTCTAGTATATAGAATTTTTATCATGATTGGAACTATTATTTGTAAAATATGTATTCTCTAAAATCTTTAAAATCATTAGAAATTTGTGAATTTTTAACATAATAATGAAAGATAAAAAGTTATAGAATATTTTGTGTCATGGAATGCTCAACGTGTTTTATTATCCTATGAAATTTTGAATAAATTGTGAATCAAAAAATAAATTAATAAGTGAAAAATTATTACTTTTTATTATATCTTTTACTGATATTTAATTGACGAAATGATCTTTTTGAAAGTATTCAGAGTAAAAGTAATTATGGAAATTTCATCTAATTTTTTATCATCTTTTTTGGCAGTGAGAATTTAAACATCTATTAAAACTTAAATAAAAATTATTTAGTTAATAAAAATTTCAAACGAATCATTAACTCATGACAAAATGAAATTGAAACACCTGACTTAAAATAACTTAAAATTGGGACAATAATTACTTCTTTTTTTGTATATTAATACTGCCAACGCACTCCATAAAGTTTTTAGATTTTGCAAAGCGTTGTCAAATAAAAGTTTATTTCAACTTTATCTTATTATATTTATTTATTACTCATTTTGTTTAAAGACAAATAATATCGAAGATACTAATTTATATATTATACAGGCGAACCCGCTTAATATCATGCTTACGGTTCCAAAAAATCATGATATTAAGTGGGTCGTGATAATAACCGAAACTCGCTTAATATCCACATACGTGACATTAACCGAAAACTCGGTTATTATCATTATTCATGACAATAACCGAAATTTTATGTATTTATTTACGAAAAAAAGACATTATTATTTTAAAATCAACTTTCAGTTTTAAATTTTTTAAACTTCTTTTGTGTGAACTTTGATTATAAAAATATTCATAAAAATCATGATATTAAGCGAATTTGAAATATCAAAATCAAAAACTATTCATGATTATAAGCGGGAAATGGATATTATGCAAGATGATATTAACCGAGTAAAATTGTATTGATTTAATAGTGTTTGGCAAGTGGATTTTGAGTTTTAGTGATATTAAACGGGTCGTGATAATAACCGAGGAGATATTAAACGGGTTCACCTGTATATGATTAAAAAGCAATAATTTTTTTTAAAAGTAATAAGGGTTTTCTAATGTTTTCTGTAGGAGTAAAACTTAAATATGGCTTTGCACGTGGGTGGAAGTAAACTATAAATACTTAATTTTTATTTTAGATCTATTTTAATGATCATCAAAATTGATATATGTCAATTTCTCAATGTGAATTGCATGCAATCATTTGAGAGAGGAAATTTCCTATTTTCAGCTGACCTTTACTTTTTGTTAGTTTATACGTCCACATTTTGTTATTCAAAAAAGTTAATGGCATTATTATCATATGCCCAAACAATTATTATAGTTATAATAATAATAATTATTATTATAATTATTATTATTATTATTATTATTATTATTATTATTATTATTATTATTATTATTATTATTTATGATTAACTAAACAATTAATGTAAATAAAATAAATAATTTTTAGTTAAACATCTTTAGACAATTATTAGTTAATAACTATTTCGATTCTGTAAAAAATGAAATCAATAGAAGAATTTTTAGAAAAAAAATGTTGTTAGACAGTCTATTTGATGAAAATCAGTTTAATTAATTGTGTTTCAATTTTTTCTGCAAATCAAAGAGTTGTTTAATTAAGAAAGAAGCTTTAAAAACAATCAATATAAAATTATTTTTATTTTAATTGAATTTATTGATTACAATTAATCTTTCAAATATTCAAAATTCTTTCTTATTGATAAATTTCAAAGGTTTTTTGTTTTTTATTTGTTAAACTGCATTGTTTTTTGTAATAATTTTAATTGTATTTCAATAATTGATATTAATTATTAATAAAATTTCTTTAAAATATTTCTACATTATTTGAAATTAATACAATCGATAATTGCTAAATTATGATCATAAACTTTCACAAATATTTAAATTGAATGAAAAACTTTGATAAATTAAAAATCATTACTATTAACCCATAAAATGTGATATCAATAAATCTTAAATAAATCGTTGAACATTTTCACAACATTCAGGATCAGAAATTGGCTTGTTATTAAATAAAAATTTCATTGGTTCCTTTGATTTAGATTCTACTTTTGCTTTATAAGTAGTTGCGCTTTTTATAAAAAGTTGTAATATCATGTATTATCTAAAATATCATTTGTGAAATCATAGTTTGGTACAGTGGTCTTCAAACTTCAAAAGCTCGCGGAATCCTTATGTGAAATGATGCGTTACAATATAGATTTTATTTATGTTTATTTGGTGAGAAATGAAGTAAGTTCTTTTAAATTATTGATTTTTTTTGGAACCATTGAGGGATTTCATGGAACCATAGGTTTCCGCGGAACACAGTTTGAAGACCAATGGTCTAGTACAATATTGCAAAATTAAATCTTACTAAATTCTCTAAACAATGTTGTGGTGATTTACCATCGGTGGTTTATTTTTCTTTGTCATAAAATAAAGATTTTGTGATAAATTAAAGAAGTTCGTAAAATAAAAATCAAATTATATTATAACAACATAATTTATAAATTGTTTGTTTAAAATAAATGGTTTTTCGAATTTGACTTTGGAATTTGATTTATAGGTTAATAATTGATAACATGTTTGTGAACAATATTTTTGAACATAAGTTTGTTCTATGTCTCAATTCGAATTTGGAAGTGTATTGTTGGTTTCTGAATTATGCTGACATTTCGAGCATTATTAATGCTACTAGAAGACTATTATTTTATTCAGTCGAGATCACAGCAGATCCATTGCAGGACAAGGAGATTTTAATCAATTTTCTCTTAGCAGTTTCATTCATTAAATTGCTTCAAGTTACTTGTTCTAGTTTCGATCAAGAATATCTCGCACTGGTACTTTGTATATGGATCCATAAAAACTCGAATTTTCGAGCTTCTGTTATATCGTTGGAGCAATTCCAAGATATGATTCTGCCTTCAATGAGGTTCATTTATAATTATTCATCTGACCGTTCCTTTTAAATTTCATTATTCATTTTACCAATCATGACAGAAAAAGCCTATTTTAAGTCCTCAGTTCATAAAGAATTAATTAGTTATCGGCCTTGGATCAATGATCGAATCATTACTAATATAAACATTGACAGCCCAATTTTTTGGATTTTTTGTAGGATGATTCGATATAATTTGGGTTATATTGGTGATCACCACATTCATATAAATTGTTTGACGGCCTTAGCAAACATGCGTTTGAAGTTTATTAATCTTCATCCAAAAGCCAACGGATCTATGCCCAAAAGACATTACTCCTCGTACAAACCCACAACAACTGTTATATTGGATTTTTCATATATTTCAGTTTATATAATTTTCTTATATAAATAAAAAACTATTATCAATTTGATCTGTAAAGATTTTTGCATTGTTCTAAATTGGAATTGAAAACAACCATCATTTGCTTTTAATTTTTAATTGTTAATTAATTTAGAAATTTTATATATTGACCGTGTCAAAGTGGTAATTCCGCATGGACATGTTATTTGTCATTTTCGAGAAGACGTATTTCGAGTTTAGATAAATTGTTTAAAATGTTATTATTTCATATTCTTTTCTTACGAGCATCACTTTCATACTTTATTTACTTTATTCACTAGTTATTCAGAGATTTGTACTCGGCAAATTAATGTTGTACTAACTATAAATAATATTATATATCAGAAATAAGAAATTAAAAATAACATAATAAAATAAAAAATACAATTTTTTCACAATTCAGTTCATTTAGTGAATTAGACCACATATATTAATCAGTAAATACATGATCATTTAGGTAATTTAGTGGGAAATGGATTCATATTTGGGTAACATTTTTAAATGTAACCTTTACCCGAATTCTTTAGTAAAACATGTATATCTTGAACGACTAATGTCAACTTAGTCAAATTTGGTGCATCTTAGCAACTATAGTTAATAAATGTATATTCATCAGCAAATACATGGTCATTTAAAATAATTTTTAGCAAAACTTTAGGTAATTTAATAAAGTATGGATATTTAGCATCTCATAGGTAATTTATTCATCTAAGTGATAATGTTCATTACAATAATTATCCAAATTTCATTGATAATTCTTATTTTTGTTTGAAATACATGGTCATATAGGGTAACATTTTTAAATAATATATGGATGTTTGAGTAACTTTTACCAAATTCTTTAGTAAAACGTATATTTTGAGAGATTAATTTATGAATATTGGTTAACTTTTTCATTTATGGTATATCTAAGCAACTTTAGTCAATAAACGTATATTAATTTTAGTCAAATTTCTATCTTTGTTAGAATTCCATGCTATTTGAGGTAATATAGTTAATATAGAAACGGCTATTTGATTATCATTTGATCAATTATGACCTAATATATATTAGTAAGAACTAAATGGTTATATAGGGTAACAATTCTTAGGTAATTTAGTGAGAATTAGATGATCAGGGGGTGTAATATATATTAAATTGAATATGTCTTTGTCCTTGCAGGCAAATTTAACTTGCAGGCGATTTAACCTACATAATTTTTAATAATGTAAAATATGCCTTTGTCCCAGCGGTCCATTATTTTAAATTCGATTAATTAAACTTTATAGAATATATATTTGTCCTTGTGGGTTCATGGATTTAAATTCGATTTAAAAAATCAATAAATTGGATTGACCTACAAAATTTTGGATTGACCTATATAATTTTGGATTGACCTACATATTTCCCCTATGACCTATATAATAAATATGGAGATTATCATGATAAACACAAGTCCCCATGGTTACATGACTTACTTTTAATGACCTACAAAAAATACTAGTTGACCTACATAAAAATACCAGGAATTTTAGGATAAAAGCAAAAACCTTACATGTATGGGTGGGTTTGGGGCTGGGTAGTTGGCCTAGCATGCTAATGGTTTCTCACTACTTAAATAAAATACAATTTTCTTAACCATTTTTTTAACAGTACAACTGTGAGACACTGTTAGATTATATGCTAGTGTATCTTAAGTTGAATATTTTTCTGTTGGGCGAAGTTTTTGAAGCTTTCAGGAACAAAACATTTGTTGAACATGGATTTGAAGCACCCTCTTTTGTTTCTATCCCAGGATTGAGTTGAGTTTCATCTATTAAACAGCTCACTGAATCAATAGAACTTATTCAAGATCCAGAGATCTACGCTTGTTTGAGGCATGTATTCGGGGATAGAATGAAATTTATCAACAAATATCATGTTGATGCTGATGCGTCAATTCAAATGACGTATCAGATGTTAATAATTTACATGGATGGGCTTTATCTCAGAAAGTTCCTGTTCGTGAATTCCGATGGTTAGAAGATCAGACTGAAATCGATAGTATTATTAAAAGATGTGTGGATGGAGATGAGTTTGATGGAGATCGTGGATATGTTCTGGATGTTGACATCGTCATTTCTGATAGTATACAAGATAAACTAGATGATTTACCTATAGCTTCTGAACTTTGCTATCCAATTGGTAGTAAAGTTGAAAAGCTGTTTTAACACACGAACCTAAAAGCCATAAGGGTTAATCGGGCTGTAGAATTTAAGCATGGAGCTATTCTTAAAGGATACATTGATTACAATATGCAAATGAGAACACCAAGTATAGATCCATTTCAGCAAGGAACGTGTCTGGAGTAAATTTATTTTATAATTCAATTTTTTGAAATTTTAAATATATTGATTATTTTACAATTGGAATTTACAACGCCGACGACAGGAAACGATTTTAATAACGTGGTATATTAATGGCGTATATTTACCGTGAGGTGTTTTATATAATAGTAATAACACATAGGAAGCACAGAGTTATGATTCACTCGCTTTGGCGTAAGACTATTACTTTTAATTTGATTGTAATTGACTTTTTGAAATGTCAGAAATAGAAATATGACAAAAAACCAAAACATATGTCAATTTTTTAAAATCATTCAGCGAAAAAGGTGCCGGAACGCCGTTCCATAGCGTTGCGTCAGAAAAAAAGCACTGTATTTATATATTTCAAATAGGAAATATTTTTTGGGTAATTAAAATAAAATATAAATAGAATATAATTAAACCAATAAATTTATTATAAAATACGAAATAAATCTATTAGCCCCCAACAATAGTTACTCAATGTAATAATGATTAAATTCACTTGAAAAAGGCAGTGCCGAAAATTCGTAAGTATCAACAAACATCGATATATTACTGATTTATAATCTTCAAACTCGCTTTTTAATTGAATATATATATATATTTAATATATATATAAGAAAAGAAAATAATACTTTTAGAAAAAAATTGAGAGTTTGGTAAAAAATATTTCTTAATGATCCTTACAAAATGTCTAAGGAATTTTCAATTATTGGAAATTTGAATCTGAAAGCTCTACAAATGGATAAATATATATGTATTACTACTTAATTTTTTTAATTTATGGTTATATTAAATTGTTTATTACCATTAATTTAAAAGTAAAATTCATTTTAATTAAATTGTCGACTATAAATGTCTTAGTATTATTAAAAAAAAAAGAAATATCAAATTTTAAAATCAAATAAGACGATTTTCTGACATCCGTTTTAATTAGAAAAATAAATTTTGATTTAGTATTTCAAGTTATAATAAGAATATTAATAATAATAATAATCATATTTCTAATGTTGGCACCTGCATAACATACTTTTCGTATTATTTATTAGGAAATTCTTATATTTTATAAATTAATAATTGATTAGTCTAAAAATTATTTATATTATTAATGAGAACCATTCTTAATATTTATTTTAGAAAGTGTTGATCAGATAACATCGGATTTATATTAATTTCTTCAAATTTTGATGTGATTTCAAGATGATTTCCTGAGAAATTGCTGAGTAAATTCAATGACTTGGGATTAGTGATATTTTGTTTTGCTATTTTAATATTATAAATAAAAAATAAATTTTAAAACCTGAATCTTTTTCTATTTATATTTTTATAAAAAGAAATATTGACGAAATTTAAAAATTTATTTAGTATGTTATAGAAAATTCGTCCCACTCAAATTGGATTCTCGTGCAAATCAAATATGGTTCCCTAGACAAATAATACTTGTAAGAAAGTGATTAAATTAATTAAATTACGTGATTATTTAAATGAATTAATATTATTAAAAATTTATTAAATGACAATTTATTTAAACATTTTGAATGGATGTTGTTAAGTGATGTTGTTTGTAAAATTATATATATATATATATATATATATATATATATATATATATATATATATATATATATATATATATAATATATATATTACAGTTAAAGTATAAACTTATACAAAGTATACATTAACTAGTTAAACTTTACGTTACAGTTAAAGTTTTAAATTCTGTTAAAGTATACAGTCACTAGTAAATTTTTTGGTAAAAATATTTTTAGACAATAAAAAATTAATAATAAAATGTATATTATATCCAGGTAGTATGCTGTATTGCAACATTGAATTATAGCTGCTATAAAATTGAAAATGCTTTTTAGCTAATAATACTAAATCCAGCTTTAAGTGGTTGATTTATCAGTTTACAGGGTTATCTTGTGCCATCCTCTCCTGTGACTGCATGATGACTGTCATGAATGTGATAAGCTTCCTCTGAAATCACTCATACACTAACTGATAACAACTCAAAATCTATCATCCTATTTTGGCATTCCACTCCTACGTTTTATTTACCCCCTATATGAAATTAATTAACAAGTATAAGTGTAAAGGGGGCAAAACAAAAACCAAAACAAAATTTAGATTGTCTTGTTATCTCGATGGCCTACTCGAGATAAAGATGAAAAAAGTCATGAGAAATGCAAGGGATGTGATTGTAAATATATTTGAGGAGAGTAAAATAAAGTGTTGAAAATCTAGAAATAGTTGGAAGAAACTTAGGTATTGAATTAGTAAATCAGAAGTAGTTAAGAAACTCAAATCAAGTTAAATTCAACCAGATCAATTTTGCGAATCGTCTGCTACAAGCAGTAGTTTTTAGTATTGTTATTGTTGTGCTATTCTTCCAGAGGGTTGTAATAAGTATTTGAAACATTTGAGGTGTTTTGAAAATTGGCATCGTTGAATCCGTTGTAATCAATTGTGATAATAAATAAAGTTTTACGTCGTTGGGATTTGTCACTGTCGTTAATAGTCAGATCAGTAATTGACAGTTTAACAATCACCTACCAACTACAACATACACAACAATATCAATAGTTTTTAAAAAGTTAGATTTAATGAATTATCAAATTTAGCAGTAATATTATTTTGACAATATTAATTTGGTGAATTTGATGAGTACACATTTTATTTTTAAACAAAATTAAAACATAATTTCGATGATGTAGTGAAATAGAAATAGATTTTTCAAAAAAATAATTAATGAATGATTCTAAAATAGCAAATTTAAATCGTGATTTTTTATTTTGATTATTAATTGTTTTGTTACGATTATTAAAAATATTTTCAATTAAAAAATAAATTAAAAATTATGTGTTTTTCTACATTTTTTGTTTTTGTTATCAATTACGATATTTCAAAACTACTTTCATTTTTTACATTGTTTTTTGTGCTCATAAATTGAATAAATTGTTGAAAATTCCAAATTCAAATGTTTGGTTATTTCTCTCGGTGGTTTATCTTGAATCCTCATTTTCTATATGAAATCCCCAATTTCCTTTTTATATTCGTTAAAGTGAAATTAATCTAATCGAAAAATTATGAAAATGTCACCATATAAAAATTTGGATTCAACCATGCATAAAAGGTTCGATCAAAAATGACCAAAGACATACTAATTAACAATCCAATGTCTACAGTAAAATCAAAAAAAATTGCTTGCCTGCGTCATAAATCGATAAACCTTTGCTAAAAAACAATGAAAATAAAAATATTTTCTCTCAGTTAAAAAATGGTCACCCTAGAAAACGTTTAACAATGTGTTTTGTTGAAATTTGTTTTAGCCACACTTTTAAATTCTTTATGCATTTTAGTTTAGAGAGGAATTATTCATTCATGCATCCATAAGTATACTTTTTAAAATAGTTGCTCATCGGATCTGCTTCATCAGATAGTCTCACAATATGAAATATTATTGGGGTTTATTAACTTGTTCACACACTTTATTAGCCAAAGTTGAAATATTCCCCTCTTTATAGTTTAAAGGTAGTAACCTAACATTGTTTGACATATTTCAAGCTCGGTGTACAATGACATACTATTGCAGTTCCACTGACATTAAAAATCAAAAAGATATATGAACCAATAATCTGTAACAATTTCTATAGCCACACAAATAAGAAAAAGTGTTCCTCTACAAGAGTCTTCATTAGAAGAAAGAAGCAGGTTGCTACTCAAATTATTGGTCATAATATTTTACTTGGACAGGAAATCAAAGGAAAAAAAGAGAGAAAAACTGCCATATTCAAAAAGTTACAAAATTGTGGAATGTGAAGTTGAATTTCTCAAATATGTAGGAAAAAAGATTCAAGGTAATCTAGGCAGGTAATCAGAAGTCGGAACTATGATCCACTCAATACACTGTTTGATATTATGAAAGTTAACAAAAGCTCTGTCCCTATTGATCAGTGACGCCATGCGCGCCCATCTGACCGATACTGTCAAAGTCCAAGTGAAGAAAACTAATTCTGTGCTTGTCATCATTCTGGGTGAATTAACCAAAGAACTCCAGCCGCTAGATATTGATGTCAATAGGTCGTTTAAAATTAAATTTCGAGCTGCTGAACAATGTTGAGAGTTATTGTGAAAGAGTTGAATAGAGTTGAATAAAGTTTGACTTATCGGAATTTTGTGTCATTTAATGTATGCGCCTTATGTATGAAAATAAAACCGTCGATAAATGATATTGAGCCTTATGGTCCGAAAAATACTGTTGGGTTATTAAGTTAGTGATAAATTTAAATGTTACTCTGACTCCAAGCGTGTCTTTGACTGATTCACATATAACACTTGACAACAGAAATCTTTATTGATAATCACAAATAAACTTTCTCCTTACACTGACAATCAATTCAACACTCTGCTCGGTGACTATACCATGCTTATTGCAACACTCAGTGAGGAATAGCACTTATGTATAATACCGGATTATAAAATCACAAATTACTGATTGGTTTATCAACTGGGACTTTGAGCTGGTTGTTTTCTTTGACCGCCTTCACAAATTTATTCAAATAATCAAGTAACTTCTTTTCTTTTAATTTTTCAACTAATTCTTTTATTCAAACCTTCTCCAACAATTATTCTTCACAATTATTTTCTTTACAATTCTTTTTCACAATCGTTTCTCGAACAACGTTTCGTCCGACGTTGTCTAATTTTTCTCCATTAATTTTATCTTTCAAATTGTCTCTCAAATCGTCTCACAATTGTCTCTATTCTTGTTTCCGCTTTTCTAAATTTTGTTCTAATTTCGTATCCATCAATTTTCCTTTATATAGTTATTTTGTTTATGGCAATGGCGACAGATTTTGTTTTCCCATTTCCATTTTCTTCTTCGTTCCCCGCTATGTCAGCCTTATCTCTGACAGATGTCAAGATATTTTTCTTTTTTCCTTTTTTGTTTAACCGCCTTCTTCCAGTAATTCTGTTATCAATGGCAAGCTGTCGAGATAAGGATATTGTTGTTTTCCTTTTTCCCCGATTTCAAAATTCCTTTTCCTTTTTGTACTAATTAACTATTACTGACCTTGGTTTTTATTTTCTTGTTTGATTCCTTTTATTTCCTTTATCTTTCTCATTTTTAATTTCTTTTTACTTCCCCTTTCTTTTCTGAGTTCCCATAGGTCGTCCCGTTTGTCATGACGATCTTCCCTTCAGGAAGTTTTATTTATTTATTTATAACTTGTTATTTAGGTATCCTCAACAATATGGTAAATATATCAGTAAAATCATTTAACCTTAATACTTTTGATCTGTTTGCATTTATTATTTTTGTTTATCTTCATTGATTTTCCGAAAAAAGATCAATTATAACAAACATTATGTTTATTGTCAAAAACTAAATGAAGATGTATGAAATTCTGAATTTTTTTACCAAGATATCTAATAGCTTTGTTCTAATAACTTTTATTGGCATTTAATTAATTTTTAATTTATAAATTTCCGATTGCTCCTAACTTTTCGCTTCAACAATTTAAAGATTTGTTTAAATTGTATAATAATCTAGAAAAATAATAATGAATTATAAGAAATTATATATTAAAATAACATTTATATATTTACATTTCACATGAATGTATTTATGAAAATAATGAAATCTGTAATTAACTGTGATTTTTGTCGCCTAGATTTTTCCCATTTGGAACAGCTTGATGGAGAAAAACGACAATTAGCGTGATCATTGTCGTGAAAATACCGATAATGTTCAATGATAAAGCCGCTTTTCCAAAGAATCTAGCTTTTCTTTTTGAAGTTTCAGTTCTTTGCAGCATCAATTTGTGAGATTTAATCGAGCAGACTAATGCCATAGATCCAAAAATAATGTTTATGAAAATGGTCACTAAGCATGACATGATGAAAAAAGTCACTCGATTAATGTTTTCAGTGCGAAATTTTATTGGCAACAAATGCGGTAAAAGAGGTCTTTTAATTAGATTTTCTCTCTCCAATTTATTGTTATTATTATTATTATTATTATTTATATTTTTTAACATCAGGCAATAGTCCGATGAAGAAACATTTGGTATTGTATTAGAGAATTCTTTCTGAAAAGATTTTGACGAGGAAGCTGATAGAAAACCATTTGAATTATCTAAAGTTTCGATAAAAATTTGAAATTTTTTCTCACAAATTACAGGCGCAAAATCATCCATTTATTTTTGTAATGTTTTTTCAACGAAATCATTAAAATTTGTCAAAATTTTGCTGCTTGTTTCTCCAATTTTGTCAGCCAATCAAATTGGAATTTCAGATTGAAATCTAATTAGTGAAATTTATTTGCAAATAGAAATTTTGAAAGTCTTTTTTTGGAAAAATCGAATATTGTTTTAATGTTCGACTTTTTTAAATAAATTTCAAAATTCGAAAATAATGTTTAAAAATCGAGTTTTTTTTTAAATTTCGGAGAAATTCAATATTTTTTCTTATTGGAATTTTTTGTTTTTTTTTCTACAACACAATATTATTTTTGAGTTAATTAATTCCAAATAATTTTTTTTTCAATTTTAAAAGCCTTAATCAATTAAAAAAAACATTATGCACTAAAGAAGGCTTTATGAAATGAGTTTTGAAATGTCAAGGAAATTTGTAGTAGTGTATCTGACTTCCACATTAATAAAAATATCAACTTAATAATTAAACTTACAAATATATTATTAAATTAACGGATATCACCGAATAGTATCAGTGATACTATAAAAATAATATCATCAAAAAAAAATATAGTGATATTATTCACTGCTTTGGTCATTTTAATAAAAAATAAGTTTAGATAATTATCAAAAATTTATTCATCATCATCATCCAAATACTCAACGTCCTCATAATAATCATTTTCATCAAGTATAGACTCGTTATTTAATCGGGATTCGGTGTTTGAAGAAATCCACGCCTTACAGAACTCCACTCCATATACATCGTGTTTGGCAATATGCCAATCCTCATAATTTTCGCTAAAACCTGCTGCTGTTATTGAATTTTTAAGAGTTTCGATTTTCATATCATCCCAAGATTCCCTAACCCACGAATTGACCAATGAAAATGTTGGTGGTTTTGGATTCCCATTTCTTGTATACTCAACAGACTCTGAATTCTTCCATTCATTTATTTCAATGTTTTAATATGGTGATATTATTTAAATAGTATCACTAAATATAAATGAATTTAGTTATGGTGTAGTATTAATGATACTATTAGGTGTAGTGATACTATTTGGTAATATACGTTAATTATATTAAAATGATTGTTTTTATTCAAAAAAATCTCATAAACAACTCATGCATCTTTCGACATCTCATTCGTTAACTCTCATCAAAATCAATAAAAAAATATGCGAGAAGCTGAAACCTTTGTTTTCCTAGCTGAGATAAGGAAATTTTCCTTAGAATACTAATTCATAATTCTAGTGATTCTCATGATAAAGTTATTTAGGAGAGTCCGACTGGCCCATCCATCTTCGATTGCCAAAAGGAGTTAATGATAATAAGACAGGAGTCGACATGCCCAATTTCAAGCTCATCAACAATCTCAGTACAATCGCCATATCAAGCACCCATTCTTTCGTTGAAACTGCTGGAGCACATATTTCTATGATCGTTTTCAATGTCGTTTTTAATAAAAACCTTTTGCAAATTAATTTCGTGTATCTACAGTATTATGTTAGACATGTATAAACTTCACCATTTTAAAGGAAATTCATTAAGATATTAACATAAGCTTATTTTGGAATGAATTTGATTTATAAAAATAAGAATAATGTTTCATATACTACATGTCAGTCTCTTGTTTCTAAACAGTAAATGAGGTTACTGAAAAAAATAATTCGGTATTCCTATGTCTTGAAATTAATTACAAAAAACTTTTCAATAATTGTTATTAATAAAATCGAAAGTTTCAATAAAAATAAAATATTAAAAACAAATTATTACTATTTCATTCTACAAACATTGCAATTCCTTTATTAATTGAATATTCCACTGACTTTGATATTCAGAATAATGAGACTACCAATAAAGAAACGTATCAATCGACATAAAAGGCAAATAATTCCCCTAAAGTGTTTTCATAATTATGAAGGATTTTGTAAATACACCCATCCCTAGCTTAGCATGGTTTTGCTTACACGGTTTCCATGTTGTCGATTTTTGTTATTGGAAAAATTGAGTTTTCTAAATAAATGTAACGTTTTAGACTCATTATATTAAAGCAAAAATTGACCAGAAAATGACTTTTCTACAGATAAAAATCCAAATTTTCGATCGTTCTCAAGATGGACAGAGTATGATGGAGATTGCAAAAATAATTTAATTTGAACGAACCAACTGTTAGGATGATTAAAAAAATGGAAAATATTTGAACAAGTATGTTCGCAGGATCTTTAATAAATGGTTTTGGAAAATTTACTCTATTTCTAAAAAATAGCATATCCCCTCTATTCAAAATATTTATTAGTTTTGCTTTAGGCTGTTTCCTTTAACACGGCGATCTAACTGAATCCGTGTTAAGCGAAGATCGGGATTTATTTATAAACCATCAACCTATTTGATTTAGGGAGTCGAAATTATGATCGACTGAGCTTATCAAAATAATTAAATTTTTCAAAATTGAAAAATGCAAAGTCCTATTTATAATTTTTTAAGGATTCATTTTAATGATTTGTTTCTATAATGTGATAATGATGTAAAGCAGTATTTCCCGACCTACTATATATCATGCCCTACCGTAGTATTTTCAAAAGTCATATGCCCCACTGGCCCCTTTGAAGTAGCTGTCAAACTTCGATAATCAGTATTACCAGTATGCAAAAATAACGGTCGATGAAATTGGTGTATGCATGTTGTTATATTTAGTCGTGAATGAGCATATTATATTAAATAAAATATATGTTGAATAGTTGATAATTGCTGGCGTGTCCCACCTCTGAAGTGCGGTGCCCAACCTCTGAGGCGTGATGCCCCACAGTTGGAAAGACTGAAAGGAAATTAAAATATTGTATTACTTAATAATAATTTTATCAAAAATTCAGGTAATATTGCCTGCTATTCAAACTTCTCTAAATTTCAATTTTTATGGCATTTTATAAAGGTAAGTATATTTTGTTATAACAAACTAAAAAAAATATTTATTTTAAGATCATTGTTAGAGTCCTCGTCAGTTAATATTAAATTAATAAATTTCATTTTTAGAAATGAATTTCAGGAAATTATGAGATAATGAATTTAGAAAATAAAAAACATTAATGCAGATTTTATATGAAAATTATATTATATTATCCAATAATATGGAAATATTTGAAAAACTATTTATAAAAATTGGGGAGAGGGTCGCTTATTTAAATCACAAAAAGACTTTCAAAATTTTTATTTTATTTGATTTAGAGAAAACAATTTTTATTCGTTGAAGAAATATAAACTTTTACTCATTATCTTTTTTTTAAATTGTTTCAGATAAAGTTTAAAAATATTCTATATTTAGAAACAGATTATTTCTTTAAAAGTTTGCCTGTCTTTTTACTGTGGGAATTTTGTTGACATTTTCAATTTTTTTCGTTTTATTTGTCAACCAAAATAATAAAAATTGTTAAATCTTAGATTGGATTTATCAACACACAAACCAGTTTGTATGCTTTCTATATAGTAAAGTTTTTTAAATTTTTGTTTTAGTATAGAAAATGAGTAGTGTATTGTGAGGTCGTAACACCGACGTGAAAATACCGCTAACCTCCCTACTAGATCCTTAACCGCCTGGTCCCTCCCAAAAAAATATTGTTAATTTCTTGATTTCATAGAAATGTTCTTGTCGGATTTTAAAGATCTATAGTTCATTCAATTCGCAAAAACCACCTCTACAAACATGTTATAACCATTTACTAGAAATATATGTCTCAAAATTCGTCTGGGCCGATTTCAAAAATGTATGGATAATTCGATTTGCAACAATCTCCTCTTAAAATTTCTACCACCGATTCACAAATCAAGAAATAATCGAATAAATCAATAAATATTGATTAAAAAACAAAATCACACAAATAATTAATTTCTATTCTTATCAATCTTCTCCGCAGACTTGAGCACATAAATTTGTCAAATAACAATCTCTCAACTACTATTGATTCTTTTTGAATTCATTTCGATAATTATTTTTTGAATCACTTATTTAAAAAAAAATCATCTTCAGAAATTTTTCCTTGACGTATTTATAAGTAATAATAAATGGTTTTTGAAAATTTACTTTTTTCTATTGCTATTCCTATAAATACCTATTCCCTCTTTCCAATTCATTTGTTTTAACGAACTCCATTTATAATTGTAATTTCAGATGACATAAATCCATCATTATTATAATAATTAATAAATAATGTTTGGAATACTTAAATTACAAAATAAAAATAATCATTAAAGGCGTAAAATAATTGGGGTAAATGATGATAAATCAATGGGCATTCTTCTGGAATTCAGTGAAATAGGAGTAGAAAAGATATTGAAAAATGAGAAGGGAACAGAAGAAATCAATAAAAATAGACAAATAAAAAAAGGTTATTGTTAATTAACAAGTATAAGTACAAAAGAAGCAAAACAGAAACCAAAACAAAATTTGGATTGGCTAGTTATCTCGATACCTACTCGAGATAGAAAGTGGGAAAAGTATGAGAAATTTGAGAAACTGGATTGTAAAAAATGCATATATCTCAAAAGTTGTTAGGGATTACGAAATGCCAAAGGGAAAAGACAGAAAAAGAAATTATCATTAAGTGTCATCAGATGAAAAAATATAAAACCAAACACAAATTGACAGAAAAAGAGAATTATTGGAAAAGGAGAAAATTGGTGCGAGAAAACTTGTCATTAAAAGAGAGAAAATTTGTTAGAAAGAAATTTATGAGAAATTTAAATGTACGAGGAGAGTATAATAAAGTGTTGAGAATCAGGAAACAGTTAAAGGAAACTTACTTATTGAATTAGTGAATCAGAGGTGGTTGGGAAACTCAAGTCAAGTTAAAAGCAACCAAATCAATTTTGCGAATTGCCCATTACTAATACTAGTCAGAGGTTGTGTTTTTAAAGGATTGTTATTGTTCTGCTATTCTTCCCGGAGTGTTGTAATGAGCATTTGAAGCATTTGAGGTGTGTTGAAAATTGGTATCGTTGAATTCTTTGTAATCAGTTGTGATAATCAATAAAGTTTTACGTCGTTGGTATTTGTCATTGTCGTTATTAAATAAAACGCTTGGAGTCAGATAAGTAACAATCACAGACCTACTGCAATATACTCAATGATAATAATAATAAAATAATAATGATCACCGAATATCTTTTATTTCTTACTTTGATTTTACTTTATTCATTGTTTGTTTCAAAATTATATTATTAAAACAAAAACTATTTTCCAATCTAATGTATGTCGTGAATTTTAACTAATTTTAAATAATATTATGAGCAATGTAATTATACAATTATACAATCTTTAACCCATTCTACATTTCTTGCTTTTACTTTTCCTGTTGGCATTTTTATGACGTAGCTCCGATCATGTCTTCTCTCAATTATTTCTCCAGGACCATCATACCTATTATCATCCATTATTGTTACGCCCTCTTTAATCCATAGCTTATCAACGTCAGCAAATTCAATATTAGTTTGAGGCTCATCTTTATAGGAGCATTTTGAATAAAAATTTCTTTCAAATCATCTTCTGTCAGGTTATGTAGAACTACATTTTTTGTAGATTTTACGAATTCCTTTTAAAAGTCTGTAATCGAATCCTCTTTTCTTCGATAACATAAATCAGCATTCAGATCAATTGCCAAATTTGATGTTTTTATAAAAGTATTTTAGATTTTCATTTTGTAGTGCAATTCAGCATTTGTCTGGTCAAATTTCCGAGTTGGAACCAATGGTAAAAACGCCTTGATAAATAGTCCTCTGTGATCTTCTGATGTTTAGTTAAGTTTAAAAAATCTGTCTGTTTCTTCTATAAATTTTTCCATTTCATCATGAACTTCAAATGTTTCAGATGGTCAAATAAATTAAAGTATCGGCGTGATCGTCATATTAGAAGAAGATTTTACTTTATTCATAGGTTTTATCAAAATTATATTATTAAAACAAAAACTATTTTCCAATCTAATATATATGTAGAATTTTAACTAAATATAAATAATATTCCGAGCAATGTAATTATACAATTTAACATACCTCAAACATATGAATATATAATAATATTTTTAAATACATCTTTCAATCATAAATTGCCTAGGAATTTGCTAGGTATATATAAATGACTTAAGAATATACTAAATCAGGGCTTCTTAAACTGTGGGTCGCGACCCCAAATGGGGTCGCCTAGCGAAATATTGTGGTCGCGAAATTTTTATATAAAATATCTAAATACATTAAATTTCATAATTGTCGTATGTTTTCCTACTCATTGGGCAAATGGGAATTTGCCCGTAGTGGCCAATATAATAAACTGAAACGTCAATTTTTTCATATGTATTTATATTATTACCTAATTAATAAATCTTCACAAAAAATTTATATATCTTTATTTTAAATTATAAGGGGTCGCAAAAAAGGTTTACAATCATAAATGGGGTCGTGAATGAAAAAAGTTTAAGAAGCCCTGTACTAAATGATACCTAGAATTATCCATGTATTTCTAACAAACACAACTAATGTGTTATATTTTTTGATAGAAATTATTCAATATAAGATTTTTTTTCTTCGGTGTTCCGGGCTGACATTGTCATTCCGATTTACTAAAATTTTCGTTCAAAAAATTACACTTGTGAATTTTTAATAATTTAATTACTACTTTATTAAAATAATAAAATCTTAATAATTTTAATGATAATTTTAATAACAAAATTCCATTTATTTTAATCAAAGATAATTTAATTTTACTAATTTTCATTCCATTGTATTTTAGTAGTTTATTGTCAGGCTGACAATAAACTACTAAAATACAATGGAATGAAAATTAGTAAAATTAAATTATCTTTGATTAAAATAAATGGAATTTTGTTATTAAAATTATCATTAAAATTATTAAGATTTTATTATTTTAATAAAGTAGTAATTAAATTATTAAAAATTCACAAGTGTAATTTTTTGAACGAAAATTTTAGTAAATCGGAATGACAATGTCAGCCCGGAACACCGAAGAAAAAAAATCTTATATTGAATAATTTCTATCAAAAAATATAACACATTAGTTGTGTTTGTTAGAAATACATGGATAATTCTAGGTATCATTTAGTACAGGGCTTCTTAAACTTTTTTCATTCACGACCCCATTTATGATTGTAAACCTTTTTTGCGACCCCTTATAATTTAAAATAAAGATATATAAATTTTTTGTGAAGATTTATTAATTAGGTAATAATATAAATACATATGAAAAAATTGACGTTTCAGTTTATTATATTGGCCACTACGGGCAAATTCCCATTTGCCCAATGAGTAGGAAAACATACGACAATTATGAAATTTAATGTATTTAGATATTTTATATAAAAATTTCGCGACCACAATATTTCGCTAGGCGACCCCATTTGGGGTCGCGACCCACAGTTTAAGAAGCCCTGATTTAGTATATTCTTAAGTCATTTATATATACCTAGCAAATTCCTAGGCAATTTATGATTGAAAGATGTATTTAAAAATATTATTATATATTCATATGTTTGAGGTATGTTAAATTGTATAATTACATTGCTCGGAATATTATTTATATTTAGTTAAAATTCTACATATATATTAGATTGGAAAATAGTTTTTGTTTTAATAATATAATTTTGATAAAACCTATGAATAAAGTAAAATCTTCTTCTAATATGACGATCACGCNTCAATTATAGTTAAACAAATTATACATAATTGACAATCAAAATAAATTTTTTTTATAAAGATTCTTAAAAAATCGATGAAATTCAATAATGGAAATTTGTAGAAAATTTTTTTATAAATAAAATCTGAACACAATTATAATTATTTATCAGTTCACAAATTAACCGGATGAAGAAATATTATGCTGACTTACTAATTATTTCTATAATCGTTTAGTATAAATTAAGAAATATATATTTACTTTAATTAAATATTTATTTTGAAAATTTTGTTTACAAGATCATATTCGAAATTCTAAGCAAATTGTCTCTTTAAAATACAATCGATATAAAAAAAATTTTAAAAAATGATATATTCAATTAGGTCTGAGTTTAGTGCCTGTCAGTAAAGTAAGGTTAAAGTGAGCTAAGTGTTGGGCTAAACCGCGCGATTCAGATTTTGAGAAAAAATAATTTAAATTAAACTAAAATGTGTAATTAATCGCAAAGAAAATCAGTCAGTCAAAACAAAGTTTAATAACATGTAAAAACCAATAAGCTATTTAAAATTTAATAAAATCCAAATACATTTTAACTTATTAAAATATGATCTTATCTAAAGGGTACGTTTGGTATAGAAGGCGCGATAGTTCAAATAATCAGGGAAATTGAAAAAAAAAAGAGAAAAAAATCAACCATTTAAATTGATTAGAATTTAAATTGAAAAATTAAGAAATAAATTGATCAAAAGTGGAGGCGTGATCAATCCTTATTGGTTGAATCGACTTACACAATAGTATATAAGTCGACGTTTTGACAGATCACAACCATTTTTAATTTACTATAAACATTTTCTAACGATTTCGGTCATTTAAGACATAACTACAATTATTCACTTTAATTTGGAGAATCTCATAATCTTTATAGCACGATCCAGTAAGTTGTTTTTATTTTGATCTTATACTGATGATATTTCTAAATTACAACCTTTTTAATGTAATTAAATTCAAACCATTAGGAGTTTTTTTGATTCATTTTTGCTGATTAATTTAGTTAAGTTATTATCATTTTATTATTTTATGAATATACCTGTCCAAAAAATTTGATTTGTATAGATATATGAAGTATTGGGATAACACTCCACAAAATTAAGCGCGAAGAGCTAAATGAAGTTCTTGTTTAGTAGTGTGGAGTGTGATCCCTCTACTCGAACTCCACTCTTAGAGGGGCTCACTGCAGTTCATTTTCGTGACAGTTTATAGTATTAAATTCCATGTGTCTGAAAAACCAGATAATGAGAAAAACTTTCATGAGAAGCTTATAATCCACATGTCCTCACGATGGTTGAAATGTTCCTCGAGTTGAGTAATATCGATGAGTATAATCCATTGATAACTATTATTATTATTATTATTATTATTATTATTATTATTATTATTATTATTATTATTATTATTATTATTATTATTATTATTATTATTATTATTATTATTATTATTATTATTATTATTATTATTATTATTATTATTATTAATATTATTATTATTATTATTATTATTATTATTATTATTATTATTATTATTATTATTATTATTATTATTATTATTATTATTAATTATTTATTCTCAACTATTATTATTATTACGATTGTTGTTGTTAGCGTGGAATTCATTATTATCATTATAAATATTATCGTTTTTATTTCAATAAATTTTATTAAAATTTTAAACAGACCCCTAATCAAACATCTAAAGTCGGGAAACTGGGGAAATATAATACATAAAGCTTATCCATTTAAGAGATCATTTTGAAATTAGTTGCTTTTATGAACAAGAGTATCAACATTAATTTGGTTAGTTGACCGACAGTTGTTATTATGACTATCATTAGTATTATTATTACTATCATTATTATAATTACAATTGGCCTTAACAGTGGCCTTGATAAAAGTGTTCCCCTTTTATTGTAAGGCCGACTACTTATGACTTCCTTTTTCATGGACCGTGATACTGTAATTAATAAGGTATTAAATTATCAATGCGCTAGTGATTTTATTGGTGACACCAGATATTATCAAATCTACTCAAGTCAGTTGAACCGTCCTAGATATTAAGAACCTGTCTAAGAAATCATTATGGTCAGCACCACTGGGCTCGGTCGATTTCCTCCTTTGGTAATAATTTTCCGAACCTTCCTCAAAGTTTTAGTCATCATTTACCTCGTTCAGTGATTATACTACTATAATACCAATAATGAACTATTATCTCTATGATAGCCAACGTGTCAGTAAATCGAACAAATCTAAAACCCTGTTTTTCCCTGTTCTGACAAGAATGAGACGATTCGTCTCCATTGTATCAAGATCGGTCTCCTAGATCAATCATTTCGAGGATACTTAGTTCAACCTCTAGCATATTAAGGCGGTCCAATCAGTCGTCCCGAAAACCGTTGGAATAATCTATTTAACGAAGCCGAATATAAATACTTGTGATACAGGAACAGAATCATGCGCTGCACCAAATTCATACCAAGACGGAGCTACAACGCCGGATCGATAATCTTCCAATGACCGAATTGGTAAGGGTAATCCTAGCCCATCATATGGTTGACACCGAGTCAACCTGGCCTAAGGATACATTTATCGGGTATCCCGTTACTCCCATCTCAACTCCGGCGACTTTTCCGACCGCAATCTCCACCCTGGCTCCCGACTCGTCAGTAATCGATAAGTGCACAATACCTCCTCAGTCATCGATACCGCTCCAGAATCCAAAGCGGAGACATTTGCGTGGCGCTCTACACAATGCTAAGTAACATGCGAAATCCCAGCACGCATTACCGCCGTCGAGAAATTGCTGCCTAACGACATCATAGCCGAACAAGCATTCGATCCGCACTAGATTTCTTTCGACGTAGATATTGAGTTGGACGATCTGCTGACAAATGCCAAAGCTATTTCTACATGATCGCTTGAGATTATCTTTTTTAAGCAAGGAAGCTATCCATACTCTAATGAACTGTGTAAAAGTTTGTGTAAAAGTACTTTTAATTTTCAAAAATCCATTTTTATATTTTGATAAACCGCATTTGTGTATAAGCGGCATTTTCACTTTTTTGAAATTAATTGTACATTTTTATTTGTATAAAGGTGAATCCACATATTTATTATTATTAGAAGACGGTGATAATTTCCATTATACCGCAGTTTTTAATTTACAAAAATTAATGAACTCACACCCCAGTAGCTCCTGCCACCTTTGGATTAGGGTAAATTGGTGTCCACACTGTCTCAATGGTTTTCGACATGAAAACGCATTTAACGTACATGTTGCACTATGCAGTAAGAACCAGATAGGTACTGCTTTATATACACTCCCGAAAGAGAAAAATTTAATTTTTTAAAATTATGCGAAGACCATAACACCGCCATTTGTTATATATGTCGACCGATTTTGAGGCAATTTTACCCGAGGATATCACCCACCACCAAAAACACATGCTTATAACAGCAGGCATGTTACTAATTAGTATTTATAATAACACAAGATTTTATTATGAGTTTGTTTGGAATGATTGTGCTTTCTCTTTCTTGCGTAATGTGGAGGAAATTGTTGTCACAATTGTCCTGCCATATTATGAAATTACTGGGCGAAAACATATCCAATCCTTGTCTTTCACTGAAGACTGTGCTTTTCGATAATCCATAACCTGTTATCTTTGTAAGAAATTTATTCACAATAGAGTTAGAAACCATTGTCACTTCACAGTTAAGTATTTAGGTGCTGCCTGTATGAAATGTAATGTGTCTCGACGAATTCAGAAAGAGTTACTTGTTGTTTTTCACAATTTGACGGGATATGATTTACATCATATTTTAAAGTATGGTCTTAATTAATTTTTTCCTGGGAATTAAATATTATTCCGACCACTACTGAAAAATTCAGCTCTCTCATCACGTATATTAACAAATTGCCTGTTCATTTTATTGACAGCATGCAGTTTGTTATTTGTTATCTTTAGCAAAAGCGGTTAAGACTTTCCGATCTGCCTTTAATTTCTTCTGTTTTTGATGGCGCAATTGTTCGAGCCAAAGGTATCTTTCCTTATGACTTTGCTACATCGCTTGAGGTTATGGAATCGACTCTTGAATTACCTCCTATCTGGGATTCTGTGTCTAATGATAAGTATGCTAATGATAAGTTATTTGGACTCAACAAAATTGTAACAATATGTTAGACTATATGTTAACATACCTTAAATTAGACGTGTTTCTTCTCGCATACTATTTCCAACAATTCCGTGAAAAGGCCATTGCTTACAACGGTCTTGAGCCTCTTAATTTCTATGACATTCCCGGTATGTCATGGGCCTCAGCGCTTATGACATTAACGGAACCCATAAAACTTTTGGAAAAGTTTAATTTCTATGGAGGGATACGAGGTGGGTTAACATTTGTTAACAAACATTATGTTGCAAGTTCTGAAGACACAGAACTCTTGTACATTGATATCAACAACTTGTATGGTTGGGCCTTAAACCAAAAGCTTCCGTATGCTGACTTTGTGTGGAACTATGATGATCTTGATTCTGTCTTGAATGAATGTATGAATGAGGATATTGAAATCCTTCCATATGGCTATACTATGGACTCCATAGCACATAAATCTTGGACATTGAGAAGGGCTCTGGCAGGCAACATAAATAGAGAAAACAATTGCACAATGAAAAACTGCCAGACACCGAAAGATATGTGCTTTAGAAAAAACATCGTCTATTGCATCACGTGCAATGTATGCAATGAAATCTACATTGGAAGTACCCTCAGGACATTGCACCAAAGAGTGAAAGAACATCTAGATCCTGGTGGAACATCCTCGTTGGGCAGACATCTCCGGCAGTGTCAGCCAACAGAGGAAAGAAAAAATAGTTCAATAGAAATCATAGCTAATGGAAACATCCAAAAGAAAAATGTCAGATTCAAAGAAGCAATTCTCATCATAAACAGACAGCCAAAGATCAACACTAAAGAAGAAATCAATGAAATCATGAATTTGATCTGTTGTCATTGACCTTGAGAATAACTGACAATATATAAAGAAATTTAAAAAAATAGAATAAATTAAAAAGTATTAATTAGAATAATATAGAAAAAAAATTTTAAAAATAGGGTTTGAAAATCAAAATTGACACATTTATTGAAATATTTAAATAGCATATATAAGTGGTTATTGGAGGCTTTATTTAGAATATTTTCAAATATTTTATTAGGCTTCTAGAAGCTAATTATAGAAGCTGTAAAAAAATTTAAAAATTTTTAGTTTGTGTCATTTTGAAATTTTAAATGTAAAAATTTTAAAAGTTTTTAATAAAAAAATTCATTATATTTACAACCAACGAGAATTAAGAGAAAGGAAATAAAGGAAAGATTGAAAGGTATTTTGGGGAAGAACATTGCTAAATTCCAGGAGATTGACAAGGACTATCTCATAGTCGAAAATTTTTTCATTAAATACATTATTTGCAGCAAAAGGCTTAAATTATCATTTTATTGTTTTAAATAATAAATGCTGCTACCATGAAATCATCATTTTATATTATTATTATTATTATATTATTATTATTATTATTATTATTATTATTATTATTATTATTATTATTATTATTATTATTATTATTATTATTATTATTATTATTATTATTATTATTATTATTATTATTATTATTATTATTATTATTATTATTATTATTATTATTATTATTATTATTATTATTATTATTATTATTCATAAATGCATGTGATAACAATATATTATATATATATATATATAATAGTAATCTCTTGCAGCAAATTTTTTTAGAATATATTCTCAAACTTAACCCATTTGAGACGGGCGAAACCTTAAGTATCCATAAGCTTTTCTCAAAAATGTATTAAAGTATTTTGAATTTTGAGTCACTTAATTTAGATCTCAGTAATAGTAAAAAAAAATAAAAATAACGTTAAAAATCTAATCTTAAGTTATGAAATTTTTTTTATTTTTAGATACTTTTGAGACAACTACATGTAGCTAAGTTACAAAAAGGTAAATAAAAGATACAAATTGAGAAAATACACAGTGAGGATGTAAATTAATTAATTAATTAAACTAATTAATTAAATTAATTAATGTTTTTAACAATTTAATAAATATCAAATTAATTAAAGATTATGTGAATGTATATTGTGGTTTGATGCGGTTTGTTGAATTCCATATTTATACATTATTACATTGAAAGATTTTTCTTTGAAGATATTTTTAGAATAATATTATCGATCATTATTTGAATAAAACAATTTGTAAATTGATTTTTATGGATAACATAAATACAAAAAGCACAGTAGCTACTGACTGATATCAGTTTAAAAGTTCTTTTATAATGAATTTTGTTTGTGAAATTGTAGGAATTTATTTTGACTGATTCTGAATAAATTGAATACGGTTATGAAACAATGTAAACTAAAAAAGTTCAGATGAAAAACAACAAAAGGGAGATATTCGAGTTTTTATTTTATAGGATTCTTTTTTGGCAGATCCTGAAATAAGAGACACTATTGAATTGAATTGGCATAATGTACTTCTACGTTTATCTTTTCGATCCACATTTAAAGAAAATTAAAATCTAAAAATACCAACACAATCTAAAATAATAGTCACGACAAACCGATTCAACTCTGCCAAAGATCAACTTCCAGTTCAACAATACATTCCTTCAAATAGAAACGATCTGGAGTAATAATGTTTTTTTTGTACGACTGTAAAACTAAGTTCTTATGTTATTTTATTACATGTTCACATCTATATCTTGCTCTACGTCACACTTCAAGAACTTCGTCAAATTTATATCTTATAGCAAGAAATGGAAAAGAATTTGTAGATTGAAAATTAAATATCCTAAAGCATTTATGAAATACAAAAGTGGTTTTTAATGAGAGGAATATCTGTATTTAAAAAAATTAATTAAATTATTAATATTGTAAAATTAAAATATTTAATATTTTGTCTACTATTTTAATAATAAAATTTAATTATTTCTAAATTGATTGAATAATATTAATTTTACAATCAGAATGATTTTAATTGAAATAATTTTTATTAATTAACAGAATTCTGTAAAAATGTAAATTATTTTTTTAATAATTTAAATTTATTTTATTAAGGATTTTTTTTTCTTTTATTTATATTCTATTTCAATCAGTAATGGAAAATGTCATTATCAGCGGTTCTACAAAATACGCTACTTTCACTCGCTTTTGTTGACCATATTACTTTGAATATTTGTATGAATTTTCATTTGAAAATTCATTAAAATTTATTCCTGTTTAAATTAAAAGAGAATTTTTCTTTTAATATTATATATATATTCACCAATCAGATTTTCCAGCTACGAATTTCCAATTTAGTAAGCAACGAAACATGGAAAAAATAACTATATGTAAATGTTGAAAATATGTATTCAACGAACAACTCTTGTTTGAAATATTTACCATATTTAAGCATTAATTTGATTGGTTGTTTAATTTGTTGTTTAAATAAAAGGATTGTTAAAATTTATTTATTATGTTTTTAAATATTATTATGATTTTTAAATAAATTTTAAATTTTTCTACGGAAAAAATTTATTTTTCTATTCTTAAGAATTTATGAAACTATTTCGAAATTATTTAAATTCAATAATATTTTGTTAAATGAAAATTTTAGTTATTAATATTTTATTTAACTCAATTATTAATTGTCAATTATAATAGTTAGAAACATTTTTGTATCCTGGTTGATTTAATTAATTAATTTTTGGTTAAAAAAGGATTAAGATTTTATATTAATTAGTTTTTTTTGGCTTTTAAGATAATATTTTCCTTTTTACACATGGTTATAATACAAGCTCTACTTAATAATTTTTTTCTACAAACGAAATAAATTAAATAACATTATGTTTTGCAATCTCATTCTTTCCCTATTTTATTTTCTTCGGACAGGTAAAAATTAAAAAATACATCATTGCAGACTCTTACTTAGTGTTTGAAAATATATCAAAAGACCAGAATCATAATCAAGGAAAACTAAACATTTTTAGTTCATTCCAGAAGGTGGCTAGCGCCCCCTGGCCCTAAATGAGGACATCCATGATTATTAAATAAATTATTGGTATATTCAGATGAGCAATGGTTGTTTAGTCTCTCTTCAATAATAAAAAATGAAGAACATTATAAAGTTTTCCAAAATCTTTTTCCTAATTAAAATTCATTCTGTGATTTACGTAAAGCTACTCAATTCTCGAGATGGATAATTGTATTCCAATTTTTCAACAATAATATTGCCACAAGCTTCAATTAATCGAAAACGATTATTGCCGATTACGAAAACAATAACCTTTTTGTGCTAGGCAATATATGAAAAGAATTGTCAATGAAGGCAATTTGAGAGTTTTGTTAGAAACGATAGTTGATACGGATTATGAAAACTCATTTCAAAGAAAAGGATGTGTTCGATGAAATAAAATGCAACATAGATGCCCAAGACCAGTAATGGAATATCAGTGATACACGCACCAAATATGAAACGCAGCAAAATTTTGCTGGGAAACGCTAGATTTTCTAATGATTAATTATTTTATAATTAAATAATAAATATTTTTGAATTTGAGAATTTTCCCGCAAAATGTTTAAGTGTGAAGAATTAATGACAATTGTAGAAAACCACTTATGTTATCTAAATTTTAACTGTACTTATTTTAATTGATATTAATGTTGACACCGTTCAATATTAATGCATCGTTGCATAAAATAGTCGTGATAGTTTTCGGAATTTTCGTTAAAGCTTTTTTCATTCATTTTTTTCTAAAAAATTCTAAAAATGTCTGTAAATGATTTATTATATTGCGTTTATTCATTGCAACGAATATATATATATATATATATATATATATATATATATATATATATATATATATATATATATATATATATATATATATATATATATATATATATATACTGCCCTCCTTATAAAATAGACCGTAACTGCAAAAATACACTTAGGAGATAAATAACAAAACGTGTTTTCAATTCTGCCAACCAGTTAACCTAAACCAATCATCCATTTATATTTGTTATTATATCGGACTAGATACGGTCTTATCGCTAAGCAGAATGAAGGTTAATTGCAACTGCATACAGTTGACGCCTCTAACTCGATTTTTGTAGTTTTGTCAGTTACGGTCTATTTGATAAGGAGGGCAGTATATATATATATATATATATATCGAAAATTTGCATGCAACTTTTACTGTGTATTGTATTTGTGTGTGTCAGTTTATTTTTTCTACCACTTTCTCACTTTCTATATTAAATGCGTTTATTCATTGCAACGATAAAAATCAACACACGGGTAAGTTTGTATGTTTATATAATATACACATATTGATTTTTTGTTTTATATTATAGGTGCGTTTATTGAGTGCAAACGGGTGTAGTAACCCGTGGCGGTATTAAATGAATCCTAATAAATGATGGCTAAAATTATGTCATGAAAGTATCGTTGATTATTAAAGGAAAATATTTCGCCAGTCATTCTTGCACATACTAAAAGAGTGAGTCTTTCCTTTAAGGTTTAAATTCCGGCCAATTGTTCACTTTTAAAAGTATGATAGTCATTAAGAAAACCACGATAGTTGAACACAGTTTCATCAGCATTAGAAACTTTTTCATGAATATAACAATAAATTGTTCTAAAAGAGAGGTTGATAACCATAAGAATCGACACCAATTTTTACTCCACGTGTTTTTTATTAATAATTCCATATCGTTTTCGTTCATCTATCGATAAACTGATCACTTGCTTTAAAGTCAATAAAGCCAAGACTTTGAGCAAAACTTTTTGCTTTGCAATGAAAGATTTCTCCACTTATTTGGAGGTTAGTATCTTCTGTAAAAACAAACCACTTGTATATAGTCCCATCGATATTTTCTAACATAATGTGTCTTAGTCTCTTTCAACTGTAGTTGTAAAAACTTGAATTTTCTAGCAAGCTCGTTTTTTGAGTTGTATATTTTGCTAACCGTGAAACGGTCTAATTCAATCTGCTTGCTTGGCATTTCTTTTACTATCAATAATTTAATTAAAAAATATAAAGAATTTACTGATAGAATCTTTTTAATATTTCGATATTAAAATAACATAATAAAAGTGAAAATATTCATTGAAATGTTGACAATAAATGTCATTGTCATTCGAATAATAACAATAAATTTTATTATTATTATAAGAACTTTTATTTCTTCCAATTTCTCCACTGATTATTTTATCCATTGAATTGAAAAGAGAGTTTGAAGACTATAAATCAGTAATATATCGATGTTTGTTGATACTCACGAATTTTCGGCACTGCCTTTTTCAAGTGAATTTTCTTCAATTTCCTTCAAACAAACATCGATATATTACTGATTTATAGTCTTCAAACTCTCTTTTCAATTCAATAAATTTTATATTTTTCAATCAATTTGTTTATCTATTTGAATTCCAAATATTCATATTTTATTCCCATTGACAGAATTTGTCCATAATACCAATTATTAAATTTTTTCCACAGCCATCTGTCGATTTTCATGAAATTTACAAATGTTTATTGTTTGTCAGAGGTTGTTCATTTTTCTTAACAATTTTATTAATTTACATCGAAAAAAGTTATGAAAATAAAAATGCTTTTAGTTAGTATCTAGTACATGAAGATTTGAGAACAAAGTATTTTTTTCACAAAAAACATTTAAACAATTTATCATTATTTTTTCATTATTTATTATCAACTTTTGGCCAAATTTTTTTTTCAATTTTTTTAATATTTTTTGTTAGTAGAAACATATTTAATTTGTTCCTTTTGTTGAGGATACCTAAATGAAAAATAACATAATAAATAAATAAATTTTCTGGGGGAAGATCGCGATGGCAAACGGGACGATCTATGGGAACTCAGAAAAGAAAGCGCAAAAAGAAATGAGAAATGAGGAAGAGGAGAGAAACAAAAGAAATCAAATATGAAAATAAAAACCAAGGTCAGTACTAATTAATAAGTACAAAAAGGAAAAGGAATTTTGGAATCAGGAAAAAATGAAAACAACAATATTCCTATTTCCACAGGCTGCCAGTGATAACGTAATGGCTGGGAGAAGGCGGTTAAACAAAAAAGAAAGAGGGAAAATAGCTTGTTAGCCGTCAGAGATAAAAATGGAACAGTCAGGGAAAGCAGGAGAAAGAAAGTGGAAAACACTTGATTATCTTGAGTGCCACAAAATAAGCAAACTATACAAAGAGAAACTAGCAGAGACAAAATTAGACAAAATTAGAGACAAAATTGACGCGAAATTGAGACAATTTGGAAGACGATTTGAGAGACGATTTGAGAGACAATTATTGGAGAAAAATTAGACAACGTCGGACGAAACGTTGTTGGAGAAACGATCGTGAAAAAGATTTTTAAAGAAAATAATTGTGAAGAATAATTATTGGAGAAGATTTGAAAAAAAAATTAGTTGCAAAATAATAGGATAATAAGTTTTTTAGAGTATTTGAATAAAGTTGTGAAGAAGGTCAAAGAAAACAAACAGCTCAAAGTCCCAGTTGATAAACCAATCAATAATTTGTTATATTTTAATCCGGTGTTATACGCAAGTGCTATTCCTCACCGAGTGTTGTAATAAGCATTGCATAGTCACCAAGCAGTGTTGAATTAATTTCCAGTGTAAAGAGAAAGTTTTTTTGTGATTATCAATAAAGATTTCTGTTGTCAAGTGTTATTTGTGGATCGTATAAAGACATGTTTGGAGTCAGAGTAACATTTAGATTTATCACCAACTCAATAATCCAACACTTTTAAATATGTGGCTGCAACTGTATAGGTAAAAAAATATTATGAAACTTACATGATAAAATATAATTCAGATCATTATTTACTCAAAGCTACAAATAATGTTTTTAAAGTTTATTTTATTTTTAACGGTTTATTGCAGAATCAATGAACGTTTATTAGATTAAATCTTATTAAATTAAATTTATTATTTTGGAAATATAATACAAAACTATAGTTACAATTATGCTTTCCATGAACATATATGCATCTTAGTTAATATCCAATAACCCTTTGATAAAGTAATGCAGAGTTACAATACCCAATAGCAGTGCGTTTTTTCTGGAAAAAAGGTGCCGGAACGTATCTGTACTAATCTTTATATGAAATAAAATGACGCTGAAATTAGCTTACAAATAAATTAATTATGCAGCACACAAAATATACACTTATTACCAACGACAGGGAACGATTTTAATGACGTGGTATATTAATGGCGTATATTTACCGCGAGCGTGTTTTATATAATAGTAATAACACATAGGAAGCAAAGAGTTATGATTCACTCGCTTTGGCGTAAGACTACTACTTTTAATTTGATTGTAATTGACTATTTGAAATGTCAGAAATAGAAATATGACAAAGACCAAAACATATGTCAATTTTTTTAAAATCATTCAGCAAAAAAAGGTGCCGGAGCGTTCCGTCAGAAAAAACCACTGCTCAATAGGGAATAAAGATCCGTGAAGAAATAAAATAATTTTCAATAAATTCAAAGATGTATGGGGGCTTTTCGTTATTGAGAAAATAAATGACATGAATAAAAAATAAAGACATTCTCCATTTATTCATACTCGAAATAAAAGTTCAACACATTTACACATTTTATTATAAAATTTGTAAATTTAAAAATTGATTATTTTTTCATGATTATATAACAGAAATGTTTGAACGGACAAACTAAATTATTCAAATGTATTAAATACAGTAATTTAATAATGATTTACGAAAACTATTTTACAGTAATTAGTTTATCTAACGCCCAATCATTGGAAGACGGCTAAATCCAGCAATTATATTAATTGGTGCATTAATACCCCGATTATTACTTTTATTTTTAATTAAAACAACAATACATTTATTTCTGAAACTATTATAAAATATTGATTTTTTATATAGTTCTCAATGTAATTAATATTATTTGAATTTAAAAATTTTTTTTAAAAATATAATATTGTTGGGTATTTTGTGCAAATCAGTATCACTATCTGACTCATTTGTGTAATTGAAATTAAGTAAACAACCCAACACAAAATCTTTATTCGAGACTAATACAATTACACTTTGGTTACACTTTTAATTGATCCAACCACACTTGATACAACCCTTTTTTTAGTCTGCACTTTTCAATACCACTATAAATCTTACGTAGTGATAAATTTATTTGATTAAAAAAATTTATTTGATTAGAAATATTTAATAACACCTGACTCCTCGATATTAATTGAAAAATATCAATAATTTCTTAAAAGGTTTACGAAAAAAAAGACAGTTCCTGAGTATCCCTGAATTTTAACAGGCATCTGGGATAATAACAAATATTGATCTGATTCCAAAGCATGGTTATTTTAACCATAATAATAAACTCCAGATTTATAATATTACAACGATGACTCGAATGATTATTTCAATCCTTCAGAAATGTGAGGACGTTTAAAATACAGCTTCGAATTCACAACCACTTGACTACTGTTTCTGATTTCAATTATCGATAGATTCGTTCTAACGGCTTCCTAGCATTAACTTGAAATTACTTGATACTCGCGATTAATGAGTTCAATTTGCTTAGATTGCTTCTTCAAGCCGACTATGTTTTCTCCCGTAATTTCGTGTTTCACTTGGCATTTATTTTTAGTTTTGTTTTTTCGTTTGCTTTCTTCTTTTAAAATTGTGTTTCCCTTTTACTTTTCAACTTACACCACCCTTTTAATTTTCAAATTCTATTACTTTATTTAGGCAGTGTTTTCATTTATAGTCTACAATCTAATGACACTTACTGATATTGACTTTAGTTTGGATTCCTTCCTCCTTCTCTCTTCAGTTATGTCCAGTTTTTCTATTAGCCCTGACAGCTGTCAAGATATATAATTTTCAGAAGACGAAATTTACAGTACCCGGTGTGTCGACACCAACACAATCCGCCATAGCAGTAGATGGATATGTCCCTTCACACCATGTCCCATCCACACAACTAGCCCCCCCCTGGAGAAATTTTTATGAACTCGGAATTTTATAACGGTAATAAAAATATATAGTCTATATATAGAAAAAAAACATAGTTTCCATGGAAAATGAGCTCCAAAGTCTCTAACTTCAACATCAAATGCCATAATTTAACATCATTCATATATTATCAAACATAGAAAATCTTATATTATAGAAATAAAATTAAATTCTTCAACACACGGTGGGACAATGAACAAAAGATTTAATAATATACTTAGAAAAATATTTTAAAAAATAAAAATGCCTGGATAAATTTGAAAGTTTTAAGGTCAATATAATTATTAGTAATGAAAAATGTACACAATTAAAATATGCAATATTACAGGATAGAATTCAGACCTACAGGACCCTTGTTCTACACTAGAGAAAAATAAACAACTATATAATTAATATATAAGAATCAGATAAAATTCTCTTAATTACTCTTAACTAGAGTCACTTTACGTGGTAATGATTTTGAAGTTTTTACTTTTGCTTCTTCGTCTTTATACATTTCTTATTTTTTGCCGTTTTTCCTTTTGGATTTTTTCCTTTTTTCGATCAATTTCTTTTTGCGTTATAACGGTAATTTCGGCTTCTGTTTCTTCTTCTATGCGTTTTTTAGTTGATTTTTCTTGTGTTGCCTTTTTGGCTTCCTCTTCTTCTTCTTTGCGTTTTTTGTCCGCTTTTTCTTTTTTCTTTGTTGCCTTTTTGAATTGTTTTCTAAATTCTATTTATGTTGTTTTTTGATGCAGCTTTTTTGAATTTCATATTCATACATTGTTATATTGAAAAATTTCCTCAAGAGAATTTGTTTAAATAATAGTACCGAGATTGTAATTTGAATTAAAGAAATTTGTAATAATTTGACTTTTGATTATGGACATTATCAATACGAAAAGCAATGAATCTAATAATTTATCATGATATTAATTTTATATAAATTTCTTAATATTCTAGCTTACTAATGATAACATGTGAATCATATGGAAATGATAAATTAAACTATAAATATGAAAAATTGTAAATCAGCTGTACTGACAATACATCTGATTAAATATTGTTAAATTTTTTCTTCACAATTTTGACGAGTTCTAAAATCACAGGAATCAAATATCATGTTGTTTTCATAATTTCTTGTAAACAGACATTTTCGGTAAAAATTATTTTAAATTTCATCAGTTTTAATTATGTTTTATCATTTAACTTTTTATTTCCAATTTTCCCATTTTTTTTTCACATTATAAATCAGTTTTGTTTATTTTAACACGTTAATTAAAATCACTTAAAATTTAGAATTTTGCTATTCTGTAGTCAGACATTATTAACAATGAATAATTACTTATTTTACTTTTCAAATAATATTTAGTTTCCATAATCGTTAATTGAATCATTTATTTTTAAAGGTTTCAAAGAAACCCAAAATTTTAATTTATAATTTGATTTTTAATTTTACATTAAAACAAATATTTGTATTTAAATTGTAGTTTGAATAATTTAATAATGTTTTCATTTTATTTTAGTGTCATAAACCCATAATTAATTTGATTCCAAAGCGTACTTTGTCTAACAACAATAACGAACTCCAAACGCCATAAACTTTTATTGATTAAAGTAATTGATTAACAATTTACAGCGATATCAATACTTTCAATATCACAACAATGACTTGAGTGTTTATTGCCACCCTTTTGAAGGAATAGCACGTTTACAATACAACTTGGAATTCACAACATCTTGATTACTGTTTCTGATTTCAATGATCCTTCCGATCATTGATCTAGTTGCTTTCTTAGATTTAACTAGAATTTTCTTACTAACTTTAATTTGTTTTAAATCGCTTCTCGGATAATTACTGATTTCATCTTCACATTTGCTTAAATTAATCGCTTCATCTGATGTGCATCATGATATTCTGTTACTTGCCATTCAAGTGTATCTTCCTCAGTAATAAATTGGATTACATCTGTATGAGGTTGAGTTTCTTCATCATTTATCGAATCAATATTGGGTAAAAGTTGTTAAACATTAACACCTGTTATTTCTTCAATTTTTTCTGTTAAATATTTTACCAAATGATCTTAATAAATTGAAAGTTTAAATTAATAATATTTATTATTTTTCTCGTTTAAAAATACAAATTTAAAAATTATTATTTAAAATATAATAATATAATTGTTAATAAATAAGAAAAGTATTTATTAACTAAACATATAATGACTTTGCTTATGCACTTGAATTGCACATGTTTTTGTCACGCGTCATAATTTATTCATATCTTCTACTCACATTGTGAATAAAATATCTCGAATTTCAAAGTTCTCACCACGGATTCATAATGAACCACTTCACGCATCTAAAAAACCCCTTTAAGTTTCTGAATAATCAAACGACGTTTTCCTTGGGCTAAACGTAACATCATAATTTTGATGAATTATTAATATTTCTTAAGAATTTGAAACTTCGTGCATAAGGTATATCGGTTGCTAATTTTATGTTAATTTTCAAAATTTGATCATGCCTTTGAAATTCAAGAATATTAACACAAACGTTTCCTTATTTGAGAAGAATTTATCATTGTTTTATTACTAATTGTCTATAAAATTAGTTTTACATTTTTTCGATTTTCTATTATTAAATTTTGTCTATTTCTTCAATGTCCTATAAAATATTTTGATTTACAATAAAAAAGTGTAAAATTACGTGCTGCCAAGATGAAAAAAATGTTTTAATTAAATGTTAGACTTTAGAAATAATATATTAGTATAATTATTAATAAATAATTGATTTGTTGATTTAAACAAAATTCGGAATTAAGATTTCTAAATTAAATATTTTGCGATAAGTTAACGCAAAATCTGAAATAATAGTTAAATGAGTATGAAAAAATAATTATTATAATACTAAATTTATCATATAACATAATTATTGGTAAAAATTAATTTATTTAATATAAAAATCAAATTTTTCTTTGAAAAAATGTATTTTATAATATGTATTAGCAATAAAATTGTAAATATTATTTGAATAGCATGAATTATAAATACTAATTTCAATTTCTTGATACATTTTGAATTTATTTAGTTGTTAATTTTAATTATGATATAATTTAATAATTTTAATATTTAATTGTTATTTCTAAATAGTATTATTTGTAATATTATTAATGTTAGAATAATTTCGAAAATATGTGTTATTTTAACAACATTGTTGGAGAAATAATATTTTTATATTTTGAGCTATTCATTATAATTTATTAATTCATCAGACATTACAATCATACATTGATAGTCATAAATATACAAATTAAAAAATAATTAATAAATAAATAAATATGTAAATATTCTTCTTACAATTAGGATTATAAAAACGTTATCTGGTAGAAATACAGAAAATAATTATTTCGCTTATTTATTTTGGCTTTCTGAAAATATTTTATTTAATATATCAATAAATTTCTATTAATGGTTGTTTTATGAGAAATATATTACTGTCATATTAATTTCCCAAAACTCAAGAAATATATCATAACTCAGAAATATAAGAACTCTTAAAAATATTTAAGTGAATTCTGAATAAAATAAATGATAAATATTTTTATTTTAATTTCATAATTTTGAACATCATATTTAAATGCTATAACAAAGTAATCTTTTCTTAAAGGAAGATTTTAATTTAAATTATTCAGTTTTTATTATAGGTATTTCAAAGTATTTCAAATCATTTCTCATCGAAAAGTCTTTGTGAATGCGATGATTTTTGACATAATCAACGAGCATTAAAATTAAATTTAATAATCAAACGAAATAATAAATTATATTGAAAGATTTTATATAAATCGATATTAAAATAATTATTTTCAATATTTATTTTAATCATATTTTAAATTAGTTAAATCTCAATTAATTCTGTTTTTTTTAATTTAAAACATGTTATTTTTAAGAATATATTTTTATAATTAAAAATTAGATTAAATGGAAATAAATTACTCGTTCATAAATTGTTTATAAATCACGAAATACAATATTATCTTGATTATACTGGTCATAATTAAAAAAAATGATTGATGATTGTGAAATAAATGAAGATGTTTTAACAACATCTAACAACGAATAAGAATATATAAGAAAATATCATTATGTAATGATTATGTCATTTATCTTAAACTGGGACAAATTAAACAATTTACCACCCCGTCTCCAAAATCAAAATTGCATATTGACATCCACATATGTCAACATAAGTTATATTGGAAAGGGAAATCCAGCACCAATCTGTTTCTATTAAAAAACGATAGTAAATAAAGTATTAGTAACTTAGTGAGTTTATTAGTTTAAACTTTAATAACATAATGATTAAACATTTCTTGAATTCTCTTCCTTAGTCCTTACTTGTACAAGTTAAAACATGTCCTGCTACTATCTTTCACAATATACATTTCACAGATACATGTAATGTTACTACAATTATTGATAATGATAATATTAATACTTCAATCCAAAAGTCTAACACCTACTACGAACTAATTTCACTCTCTATATGCACCGTGCACTAGCTTCTCGCTTGTCACATCATTATCATTTACATTTCTAATTTTACAGATTCTATACCCGGGCTTTGGCCTAGTAGTAAATACAGTGACGTCACTATGGGGTGCGGGAGTGACACAATAATGCAAAATATCACTGTCTATGATTTTATGTCACTCCATGAAATTATTCTTATGCATTGTTTCAGCTCAGTCTGTTCAGCGCCCAGCGACAGAAATGTATCATATTATTATAATATAAAAATATCTTTGTTCTGTTAGTTATAAACACAAAAACGTGTTATAGTTTTGCGTGTATAACTAATCCAGAATGTAACATTAGGTTTGTTCGTTTCATTGTATTAGCTTCTGATAAGTTGCACTGAAATAGTATGGTGGATGACAACACTAAGCTGGTTACTGAAAGGCGGTGGTGACGCGCACTTTTTCCGGAGGCCCGCTTCGGTGTTCTTATCCTAGGACAGCACTGGATCCCTTAAACACAATGGCTCCACTAGCGGGCGCCGTGTCGATGCTCTTGACAACTGTCAAAAACATCGATTTTGTCAATGCCGATCGGCTCCCCGGCACTCCACTGCGGGTTTTTCGCACAGTTCATGTCTAACATAGCCTACAATAGTTTTGTTTTGTCCACTACACGTGCTTAAAAACGCTTTGTTTTGTCATTGTATTGGATGTTTGTTGTTTTGAAGTTGCTGTTTTTTTATAGTCGCCATGTTTTAGGCTGTTCAAACCAAGAGTGTGATATCTGCCACTGAAGAATAGTTACTGGTGTCCATTCCAAAATCGACCACTTTCTATGATGATTTATCTCAGAGGAAGAGGCTTCATTAGAAATACCAAGGTTGAGAAGGCATCTGAAGACAGCAGAGATTGATCTCGAAGACTGGTTAGTTTTTGATGTTTTGAAATTCATAGCTGAATGGGAAATCCTATAATCTCTCCCATATAATATTGGATTGACCATTAAAAGGACGATAAAATTGAGAGGAATCTAAAGAAATTTACACTAGATTTTAAATTTTAAAAAAAGTATAGGATAATATTAATTATTTTTTCTTCATCAGCCAATTCATTAGGCAAATTACAACTGGAAAACCATCTTCAAATAGGCGTCATAGAAAATTATGAGAAAGAAAATATCATATCGAAGACATTTTCAATTTATTTGATTGGAAATATATAATATTTCGCTTTTATCTAAAAGGAAAAGTTTGTAAAAATCTGTAATATAACAAAAGATATGTTTCCGAGCAATTAAAATTAGAGTTAAATACTCATCGCTTTGAAGTTAGAGCAAAGATCTTATATGAAATCTAATTATATTAAATTCCTTTTTATCACTGATCGATATCATGAAATTGATACTTCGAAGTTGAATTTGATTTTTTTCATTTGACTAAACCTCTTTCAAAGATTTATTCATAGATGGTGTAGAAACATAAAACTAAATGGAACAATATATTTATTGAATGCCGTATCTTTCGTATAAAGTGTTTCTGGTATTTTCAATAATATTACTTCCATTCTTGACGGCGTAAGAATATTGATGCTGTTGCCATAACGAATTGCATATAGAAGTAATCCAGTGGCCTGTTTGACGAGCTGCAGTTTCAAATGTCGCAATATTGGTTGTTTGAAATGAGGTATTTTCGGAGGAAACTGGCTTGCAGTAAATTGATAAAATTCCATTTTTTGTATATGTGAGGTGTTTTCAGTTGAGAATTAAATATTTCAATAATTTATTAAAATAATTTTAAATGATAAATAACTGACTATTTAAAATAACTTTTAAAAACATTTTTAAATTGAATTTTTTAAATTGAAATTTTTAAATTTTTAAACAAGCTTTTATTAGTAAATCATTTTTAAATAAATATATTATCGAAATATCGAAATTTTAATAAATGGTTTTTGAAATATTTTATTCAACGCTGAAAATTTGTTTGGAAATTATACAATATTTCATTAAAATATACTTGGAATTATGACGTTAACTTTTGAACTGGATTTAAAAAATAATTTAGAAGATGTGTGAGCAGCTTCTAATAATATACATTTTTTGAATAAAGGTGGCGATGTGTGAAAGAAGATGTATATCTATATATATTAAAGATATGTTTTTTAATGTAATTAATTTAATAATGTATACGAAATTTAATTATTAAATTAATATATTTATTAATTTGAAAGTCAGAGGCACTACAGATGACTCTATGTATCCATTATTACATTAGTATCTTTTGTGTTTTTAAGAGATTTTGTAATAGATTGTTTAACTGCTATTCAGTCGAGATTCCCAAAAATTATTATTACTATTGCAACTGAAAGTTATAGCAAAATTGGATTTGGAATTTCTGTGTAAAGAATATGTTTCGAGATTATTCTCAATTGTTAATAAAAATAATTAAGGTTAAAAAACGAGAACTTATTATAAAAATGAGGCTTCGTGAAAAGTATACATTTAAAAACAAAAATATTAACATAGAAAAAATACTTATTTTATTGAAAACAAAATTTTTACTTAATCAAGTCTATAAAATCTATTTTGAATAATTATCAAAAATTTCTCAACTAATTTCAGAATTAATTTATTTTTAATCATGAACATATTTTATATGATATTTTCGATTTGAGAGCTTAATTGAAATACGACAGATTAAGAGAGCAAGTGTGATTGACATTTCTTGCAAATAATTTTTAAATGTAAAATTGATATAGAATAAAAAATATAATTTTCCATCTAAAGATAATATTACACAAGTTATCTGAAAACTATTAAATATTATATATAGCAATGTGAGGTTGAAGCGCAATATAATTTTAAAAGATTTTTTAAATTGAGGTGATTAAACTTATTTTTTCAAAAAATTCACTATCAGGAATTTTCAGAAATTCCATAATTTAAAAAAGAATCTGCTTAAAAATAGATATATTTCGGTGTATATTTATTTGTATGATTTTTTCATGTGTGTTTTATTAGACACCCGTTTGCATGGAATATTAATATTAATTTTCTATAATATTAAAAAATTCTATAAAGTTATATAATCGAAACACACAAACTTACTTGTTTATAAAAATTTAATGTTACATGAAATAAAAACTTAAATAGAAAATGAAACAGTAGTTTAAAAAATAATTAAAAAAAAAAAATTAAAAAAACAAACACATTTATGTCATTAATAAATGTTTCTTAGAAATGTTAGCTATTCTAGCTTCTATCGACTTAAGATACAACTAATATATATATATATATACAACAAATAAAATTTATAGTTAGTTTTAAGATAAATTTAATTAATTTCTTGATAATTGGATGCATTTTTATTGATTGGTTTTTTTTAATTTTAAATAAAAATTATTTTTAATGACAGTTAGGTTAATAATCAAGTGATAGGATATGACTTTGTAATGTAATTGAATTTGACTAAATAATTTTTTGTATATTTTCCAAGAATTTCATGTTGATTGATTAAAAATTTAAAGTTTTAATGGTGATTTTAATTGAATTTCTTGATAATTTGCTAAATTCTTTAAATTTTAAATAAAAATTAATTTTTAATGACTGTTAGGTTAATAATCAAGTAATAGGTTTAACTTTAGATGACTTTGTAATGCATTTGACTAAATAATTTTTTGCAATAATTTTTTAAGAATATTTACACATTGATGAACTTTTAAAAAAACATAAGCTAAGAAACCAGTTAACTTTATCAGGGAATTCATATTTACTTGATAATTATTGTAAGATATACTGAAATTTAGTTTGCTGTTATTGCTTGGCTGAATCAATGAAGAATTATGATCAATCAATATATAACATCTCTAGTTAGGTATTTGATGGGTGAAATATTTGTAGAAAATATTGATTTTAATGAATTTTGATCTTTTACTACATGAATTTAGGTACTAAATTATTTCATAGAGGTATTTTAGATGTCGATAACAGTTATTAAAAATTTATATTTTTGAAGAATTCTCCTTAAGAATTTTAAGAGGATTGATTGAATTAAATGGGATATAACTTCAAGTGGGTAGAATTAAAAGATATAGTCGGTTGGATATTGATGTTTAAAGGGGGGTAGAGAGAGGGGATATTGTCGATTAGATTTAATGAGAGATCAGTTTAGATGGGAAAATAATCTGTTTGGTTTAATGAGGGATCGGTTTAGATGGAAAAATATGATCTTTTAAGGGGATATAATCGGTTGGATTTAATGAGGAATAGGATAAGGTGGGAATATATGATTTTTTAAGGATGATGTTGGTAAAAATATCAAGGGAAATTGCAATACATTAGTCAGTTATGAATCAATAATAATGTGAAATTATATCGTTTTATTAGGTTGTGATTAATGCACAGTAAATTAATTTAGATTTATGGTTTAGAACATTGTTTTATTAAGTAGGGATAATGATCGATTTACTTGATTTTGACAATGAAATCTTTACAGATAATTGGGATTGATATCAATTTTTATCTTTATTTAGATGGACAATGACAAAAGTTGAGAAATATTGATTTAAAACATCGACTAAAGAAAATTGATCTTTATTGGGAGAAATCTATCGGGTGATTTTAATTAGTAATTAAATCGGTTGAATATCGGTAAAAATGATCATTTGAAGAAATATGGATAAATTTAATCTTTCTATGCAACTACTCGGTTATATTGTACAGTTAAAGCAATAATAGCAATATTTATTTTAAATTTCGAGTACAGTGATTTATTTTTAGAACAAAAATTTAATTATAACTGTTTTTTATCATTAGACTTTATAAATTGTTTAGAGTTAATGATTTTACATGTTTTATAGTGAAATATGTGTGATAATAGGAATTAAAGATATAATTATAGTCATTTAAAGGGATTTTAAGGAATCTGATTAGTCTGAGGGAAATATATAGACTTTTAAGGGTATATATCGATAAAATACTTATCTTTAAAGACAGAGATATTTCATGGAAATTTGATGCTTTCTAGACGATTTTAGTAGGAAATTTACTTGGATATACCAATTATTGACATTTAAATGAATTTACTGGTTTATTAGATGTTATCATTAGTTTATCAGTCTCTTTTGGAATTTAATGATAATTATTTTTAGTGTAGATCGACGACATTGATGATTGTAATGAATTCATACTGAATTTTGTGTATAATTTGAGGAATTAGTAAATAGATTTGACTATACATGTATTACTTTTAAAAAATAATTAAAATTAATTTATCTCAAATAAATTATTCAATTAATTTATTCAATCTAAATTAATTATCTACTAGATCTTATTATCTTATTAATTTATTATCTTAGTTGATTAACTTGAATGATTAGTATTATTTTTATTTATTGGATTATTAATGGTTAGAATTCTTTCTTATTCATTAATTACATTTTGTTATTTATTATGTTTTGAATAATTTAATTTTTACAATGATTTATTTAATTTTTATCTATTTATTGGAAAATCTTACAAGTACTGGTAATCAGTTAATTAATGAATTGCATTTGTTATTAATTTTTCATTCAATTTTTCAAGTGATGAGTATTTTCTTTTAAAGATCTATTAGTTAGTACATAGTTGTTGGTTGTTAGTATTTGGTATCTGATTGATAGAGATTAGTTGTAGATGATGATAAAAATATATTGTATGTGATGAAGAATATTTTGTATTTAATTGCTATTATTTTTATGTGTTGTTAGTTGATTGTTGGTACTTGGTATCTGGTTGATAGTATTTTTGCTGATAGTGCTTGGTATCTTGTTGTTAGTACTTGACTGTCATGTTGTAAGTATTCGGCATCTAATTGAAAATACATGTTCGTAAGTTACTGGTAGATGATACTAAGTTGTTGGTACTTGTCAATTTTTCGATGGGTTTTGATGGTGGTTGTTAGTAACTAGTAACCAATAGTAACCAATACCCTTACGATCAGTACCCTTAAGACTAATACCCTTAAAACCAGTACCCTTATGACCAATACCCTTAGAGACTCAAAACATCCTGTCGGATAAACTCCGAGTATATATAACTATTTATTGAATGCAATTTATACATTGCAATAATATGTCAGTAGTAATCAATAAAAAGAAGAACGTTTTGTAAATTAGAAATCTATAATCTTTCATTGTAATTTAAATTATCCTCAATTCCGCATGGTGTTGAGTTGACAATTATTTATTTTTGATGAAATTCTATCATTTTTGTTAAATTTAGACATTTAGAAAAGGTTTTTCTACTGATTGTAATTAAAATTATTATAGAAGCTGTATAAAAAAAATTAATTTAAAAATCATTTGATAAAATACAATAAAGTATACTTAGTTGGTTGTTAGTATTTGGTTGTTTTTTACTTGGTTGATAGTACATGGTACTTGGTAGGTGGTTGTAAGTACTTGGTATCTAGTTGTACCTGATAGTTGTTGGTATCTGATTGTTGAATTATTATTATTATTATATTATTATTATTATTATTATTATTATTATTATTATTATTATTATTATTATTATTATTATTATTACTATTAATATTATTATTACTATTATTATTATTATTATTATTATTATTATTATTATTATTATTATTATTTTTATTAATATTATTATTATTATTATTACTATTATTATTATTATTAATTTTTCTTGACCTGACTAGATATTACCAATAAAGAGATTTAAGCCATACAAATATAATAAAGTACCCAGGATTTTTTAGAGTTTATATATATTACAAATTTTATATTTAACACGTTATTATAAGACACTCCAGCCGCATTTAAGGTGGAGACATTTTAGCTCTATGCATCAAACGACACGACATCAGAGTCTAGGGTTACTTCATCTTGTCCTCTGTAGACATTGATTCATATATACATTCCATTGACGAGAAACCGAATTTTTCATTAATTCTGATACAGACTGTCAAATTATCTAAAATTAATTATTCAGATATAAATGCTTAAGACAATAATTAAACTTTCAATTTTTTTGTTTAAATGACACTAATTAATCGAAATGGAATTTTATTATTAATGGTGATATAAGTAGGTATTTCGTATTTTAAATATTTTTATTTGCTTATGGTTTATTATTGTAAATAAGTATATTAACAATTTAAATTTAAATTAAATCAGTGTCTCCCAAACTGAAATTTGTGACTGCGTTCCTCAGATGTTAAGAGTTCGAGATTTTTCCTGAGGCCACGTACCTTCAAAGTTTTGAATATTATTGGAACATGTTATAAATACAGTTCTGTCTAAGAATATGCAACAACCTTCAAGGGTTCAAAATAAACCCCATAAAAAACACGGATATACAACTGCTTATAGTATGTGTTGTCTCTGACCATAAATCAGAGACATCTAATTCCTGGTTCAGTAAGGCGCACAAAGCTAGTGTAAAACTGTATAAAAGATTTTTTTGTGTTTCTTTATTTTAAATTGGTTATTATATTATTATTCCGGTGAATTGCATTTTTTTATTTTCCTTTGGTCCATGAGTCATTGGAAGGTTGCTGCTGCTGCGTTTTGCAAATCGAAAGGCATTTGGTTATATTCAACCATTCCAACTGGTGTAGTTATTACCGTCTTTTTTACGTCTTCTTTTCTGATAAGTATCTGATGATATGCTTTTTGCAGATCAATTTTTAAATAGAATTAGCACTGTTTATTCTGCTTATTATGTCTTTTGTTATATACAATGGTTTGGAATCTGGCACTGTGATTTTGTTGAGTAATCTGTCTGACTATGTTGCTTTTCAATAGCTCGTTGAAATAATTTTTGTAATTTTTATTTATTTTGGATCCAGTAGTTTTATTATTGCGTGTATTGGATTCCCCTTTGTCTTGTGTATGTTTTTTTGTTTTTATCGGTGAAGTTTGATCTGGATTTATTGAATTTATTAGTGTTGTAGTTGTGATATTGCTTATATTGGGTTATTAAGCTGGTGATAAATTTAAATGTTTACTCTGACTCTAAGCGTGTCTTTGACCGATGCACAAATAACACTTGACAACAGAAATCTTTATAGATAATCACAAATAAACTTTCTCTTTACACTGACAATCAATTCAACACTCTGCTTGGTGACTATACAATGCTTATTACAACACTCGATGAGGAATAGCACTTGCGTATAACACCGGATTAGAAGATCACAAATTACTGATTGGTTTATCAACTGGGACTTTGAATTGGTTGTTTTCTTTGACCTTCTTCACAACTTTATTCAAATACTTCATTAGGATTCTCATCCGTAAATTTTATTTAATAAATTATATACTCAAAAACTTGTCTTTTCTTAAATTTGTTATTTAAACAAATTTCAATTTTTCTTAAAATATTTTTTCATAAAAATATTTTTTAAAAATGATAAATTTCGTTCTTCTTTTTAAAATATTTTTCAATAAAAATATATTTTAAATTTTAACAAAATTTTTAATTAATCTTTAAGAATCTTTCAACTTCCTCATATCCCCCTCCTTAAAATTTTTTTAAGTTTTTCCACGTTTTTTTCAATCTTTTTACCATTCTCGTTTCTTAAGATATATCGTCTGTCATGCACTTTCTCGATCACTTTATATGGTCCCTCATATCTGTCCTGGCTTTTGTTGCGTGTTTCTAATTTTACTAACACATCTTCTCCTACGTCAAATTTCCTCCTGTTTGTTCTTCTTGTTCCATATCTCTGTCGGGCTTTTTTCTGTCGTTTTTTGTTTAGTTGCATTTAATGTAAATTCGACTTCTGGTAGCATCTCTGCCCAATCCGTCTTCCTTCTGTCTCGTTAAGTAGCATTTATCAGCTCTCGTATTGTCCTGAATTGCCTTTCTATCTGTCCATTTGTTTGGTGATGGTATGGACTCGAAAAACATAACTTAATATCAAGTTTCTTTGTGAATTCTCTCAACATTCCTTATTCAATCGCCTTCCCACAATCAACTTTTATCTCCTTTGGGCACCCAAATCGTAAAATCCATTTTTCTAAAATCGTTTTCTTTATTGTTGTTTTCTTTGACCTTAATCACAATTTATTCAAATACTCAAGTAACTTATTTTCGTTTGATTTTCAGCTAATTCATTTATTCAAATCTTCTCCAACAATTATTCTTCACAATTATTTTCTTTACAATTCTTTTTCACAATCGTTTCTCGAACAACGTTTCGTCCGACGTTGTCTAAATTTTCTCCAATAATTTTATCTCCAAAATTCGTCTCTATACTTGTCTCTCAAATTGTCTCTCAATTTGTTTCTTAAATCGTCTCAGAAATTGTCTCTCAAATCGTCTGAATTTGTGTCCATCAGTTTCCATTTGTATAGTTATTTTATTTGTGGCACTGGCGAAAGATTCTGTTTTCCATTTTCCTTTTCCTCTACGTCAGCCTTATCTCTGACAGATATCAAGATATTTTTCCATTTTCCTTTTTTTGTTAAGCCGCCTTCTCCCGACAATTTCGTAATCTTTGACAAGCTGTCAAGATACGGCTTTTCCCATTTTTTGTTTTTCTGAAATTTGAAATTCCACCTTCATTTGCATTTCTTAATTAACAATGACCTTTGTTTTAATTTCTTGTTTGTTTCTTTTCTTTGATTTATCTTTCTCATTTTTAATTTCTTTTTAATTCTGTTTTCTTTTCTGAGTTCCCACAGATCTTCCCGTTTGTCATCACGATCTTCCCCTAGGTAATTTATTTATTGATTATGTTATTTTTCATTTAGGTATCCTCAACACTTATAATTTTGTTTCATTAATCTCGTCTTTGAACCTGTTGAGTTCAGCTGTTTTTTTGTCGAATTTCTTGATTACTGTGTCTCCTAAGTTGTTCATGACATAGTCTTTGTTTTGTGATAATTAAAAATTTTGTTCTTTGAATTATTGTGATTTTTGTTATTAAGGTACTATATATGGTTTGATAAATTTCATCATTAATTTTAATTTGTATTTGTTAGAGTATCAGCATTTGAAGGGTTTTGGTCAGCCAATATTTATAGTATTTCTGGTGGAATTTTGTACAGGAGAGACTAGTTTATTATTTCATTCGAATTGTTGGGGTTAGCGCAAAAACTCAAGAATTCATATATAAAGAAAAGCATAACAAATAATGGTAAAATCAATAAAAGTGAAAAATTAATTAAAACTTACTAAAAATCAAAAATCAATATTGAACGGGGATTATTGGGTATGGTTGAACGCCAAATTTATAGTCGAGAAATTTAATAAGGTGTTCACAGGGAAAGTTAATGCGAAAAAACAAAAAACAAATTAATGGAAAATTAATTAATCGGTAATGAAAGCCCGAGCCAACGGGAAACCCGAGCGCTGAAGGAAACCCGATGCGCAGTGAGACCCGAGCAATAAGATACGAGATGGAATATTTTGACCCTTAATCAAGAGTAAACCAATTAAAACAATTAGAACACCCTAAAATATTGACTTTGGATTCCCGGGGAAATAATTAATTGCAATTCTCTAGATAATTTACCTCGAGGAAACAGTATAAAAAGAGAGCTCAAAAATGAATACGCCGCCATTTGGTCGATGAGAAAAAAGAGAAAAGAGAAGAAGAAATCCGGCGATCAGTAATCGAAAAAAGAAATCTAGTAATTCAAAAAGACTCGTACAAGGAAAGGTGATTGCTCCTTGGGTTTTCTTCCGTATCGAGTGGAAAATTGTCTCGAGAAAAATATACAAATAGTGACAAATTGTAATTATAATAAAGATTGAATAAAATTATTCTGTGTTGGGTTTAGATTTATTTGGTTGAATAAGAACACGAGGAGTCAGATAGAGAACCGACTTTCAAATAAAAACCCAATAGAATCTAAGTTGTTTAAATTTGAACAATTCAGTTTTGGTTTTAACTGTTTGCTATTCAGTGAGTTTTCTTGCAGTTGTCTCTGATTTATTTCGCTATCGTTTTCGAAGACCCTGCATCCTTTTTCAAACGAATTGTCTTCGAAATTGAAAATGTTGTTTATTTGACTAGCAATTTCACTGCATTTATTGGTCTGACTTGTTGTTATTATATGTTATTATATTATAGCCATTTATCACGAGAGCTATTTTCATCAGTAAAAAAGTTAGGAATAAGATTAGTCAGTGCATCGATTTGGTCATTGTTTTTGGCCTGTTATTGTTTTTATTTGCCATCATTCATTATTTAATTTGTTTAATTTAATGCTTTAAAGAAAATATGGTTTATTGACGAATATGACCTACTGTATTTGGCTAAAAGTCTCACTATTCTTTATAGGTCTATCTATAGCTATTCTAAAAAGTATAGTGATTGTAGGAAAATGTACTACTTGCTATGCTTCCTTTACCAATTATGTTAATATGATATTGTTGCGAAAAGTAGAAATTTTAGAACCCAGCCGAATTACCAATAAGATCTGTTTTGGGTCAGCTGTAGTGTTTTTATGTGTGTATAATAAAATTATGAAATAACAATTATAATAAATTTAATAAAAAACTTGATTTAAATTAATTCAAAAATATAAATAAGTGTCACGTACTCTATAAAATTTGTTTTTTAAATTATATTACATAGTTTTTTTAATTGTTCGACACATTTTTTATTGATTTTTGATCTCTATAGCAAAACATTTAGTATAAAGATCTTGTTGTGTTCCTTTACAATTTACAAGACTCCGAATATCACAATAAAAACGTCTATCTTGACGCCGTGACCACTTTGGTTCTGCAAGTTAATCAATAATAACCACCTCATTTCTTAAATCATTTGACTTAACCTGATCCTTTTCTTTTCTCTTTTGTTAATTCTATTTTTTAATTTTAACAATTCTCCATTTGTCTACTGCCGTTTTGTTCGTTCTCATCTGAGGAAAAATAACGATTGTTTCTCAGTTTTAGTTCTTTTATATATTTCAAATAATCGCATTGATTAATAGCGTTTTAATAAAGTCATTTCTATTTTACAATCTTTACCTCGCACCGTTTTTCAATTTCTCGTTGTTGAAGAAAATAATTAATAGGCCCACTGGGCGTCTATCTCTTTCCCGCTTTCACATTACTCATACTGTCATGATAATGGTTTTCCAACATCGCCTTTATTTACTTCTTTTTCGGTTTACTCAGCTCGGGTTGCTTTTAATTAATTAACTAATTTTGCATCTGACCTGTTTTTCAAATTTTAATTCAATTTGTTGATCTCTTGATTTTGAATTTTCCAATATTCTTCCTTTTTTTACATAGAAATTACAATAATTTTAAATTTAACAACCCTAAATTAATAATAAAATAAAATTTTAAACAAATAAAATTTATGAATCACAAACTCGATAGATTATCACACCAAATAATCAATTGATTTGAATTTGAATTATTACTATTCAATTAGGCATTAATAGTAAAAAGTGAAGATTTCCTGGGATTCTCCTTTTTATAGGTGAAATTTAACACTATGGCTAACTTCCCCCAAGAAGTTCAGCCAACTAAATTGTCTAGTTTCTATATTTATTTATTAATTATTTGATCATTAGCAGTTTTTTACAATCAAATTTTTGCAGAATTTTTTAATATCAATCGAAAATATAAAATTTTTTTCAAATTATTTTTAAATTTTAATTAAATTTGATATCGGATTTTCTTAATTTTTATTCAAATTTCTGTTTAATTTCCGAACTACTTTAGTCTTGTCAGGCGATTTGAAGTTTGATATTAATAATTTAAACAAAACTCAACGTTAAATTTTTTTTGTTAATGCCTAGAACTATAAATTTCATAATACATTAATTAGTAAACAATTATCTAAATAGAAACTAAAAATTATTACATTTAAATCCGTAAATGAATTTTCATGATAAATTTCAGTTAAATCCATCTTTAAATTAATCATCAAAAATCTTGAAACCAACAATGCATATTTAATCAAATGATTTATAAATAGCAAGTTTTTAATTTTTCACAAAAACCGCCAACTCCAATTATTAAAGTAAAAAGATATCTAACTCTCCCCTTCTTAAGACTTTTTCCACTTCTTCAGCCACTCGATTCTACTTTCTTTCGTTCCTTCTTGTGAATGTAGTTCGACTCGATGAGGTGATATAAATCTGAAGATTTTATATGAGCCATCGTATTGCATATCATCCTTGTGCCTGTTCTGCGGCTTTTTACGTACGAGTATCTCCTCCCCTACCTCGAAAACACGAGTGTCCCTCTTTGTCTTATCCATACCTCTGTTGGTGTCTGCGGCTTTACTCGAGTTAAATCTCACGTCTTTGATTCTTTCGCTTCTTGATATCTCGGCTTGTTTCAGGTTAAAGTGTAGGTTAACACTCCGTCCATAAATTATCTCAAATGGTGATAAACCTGTGGCACTTTGTCGACTGTTATTTATAGTGAACTCTATTCTGGGTAGAAGTTAGTGCCAGTTTCTCTCTTCACATTCACCTGCCAATGTTACTGTAATAAGAGCTCTTATCATTCGTATGGCTCGTTCGGTTAAACCATTTGTTTGGTGCTGGTAAGGTGAACTGAATTCCTGTTTGATTCCAAGTTTCTGTAGCTTCTGTCTTAGGAAATTCCCTTCAAAATTTCAGCCTCTATCTTTTAAAATGCTCGTCGGTTTTCCAAATCGATAGATCCAAATATTAAGTATTGTTTTGAAAATTGTACCTTCGTCTTGCTTTGTGATTGCAGTTAAAGAGATCAGTTTGCTAAAAGGGTCCACCATTACTACCATATATTTTTTATAGCGTTTATTTTCATGTAAGCCACATCTATAACAATCTGTTCTAGGAATTCAGAGCTATATCTAGGAATAAATGTTTCCTTGGTTCTTGTCTGATCAATTTTTCTCTTAACGCAGATCTCGCAACATCGTAAACAGAGTTGGATTGTTTCTTGTATTTTCGGCCAATAAAATATCTTTTCCATATAATGAAATAATTTCTCCAATGTGACATAGTTCTTCATGTAGGATTGTTGTTAACAGGCCTGCAAATGTTTCTGGGACATTAAGATATTTTTGTTCATTTCTACTGTTATAAATCCTCTATCAATTCGTGTATTTTTTACGTTAAAAGGAAAAGAATTTTTTTTCTCCTGTGTACATCAATTTTCCAATATCTCTCGTAGCTCTCGAAACTGAATGTCCTTTTGTTGTTGTTCCCATACTTTTTCCATAGCTTCTGTTCTTTGGATAGTATATATATATATATATATATATATATTCTCTAAAATGCACGACGTATTCGTGTACTACGAGCAGTTCTTTCCTGGTTATACAGTATTACTTTTCATGTGATGAAATATGTCTGGAGACATAAGCTATGACAGATTCTTCTCCGTCTTCTGTAATTTGACTCAAAACTCACCAATGGCTCCGAAACTACCATCTGTGTCTAAGATAAAAGTCCTATCTTCTCTTGGAAAATCAAAGATAGGTCCCTCGCACAACCGTCTCTTCAGAGTTTGGAAGCTCTCATTGCATTCTTTTGTCCAATTTATATCTTTATCGCATCCAGATGTTTCAGCGTATAATGGTTCGACGATTTTGGCATAGTCTTTGATGAATCTTAATTCTTCTGAATATTTCCATTAATAGCTCATCGTGGTCTTTTTGACTTTTACCATATACCATTATATCTCTAGATAAACTACTACTCCCTTGAATAGCATTCTTTCTAGCACTATGTGCATCAGTCTCTGGAATGTCGCAAGGGATGTTACTAAGCCAAACGGTAGTCTATTGAAGCAAAATTGTCCTTCTCTTGTACTAAATTCAGTTATTTTTTTGAATTTCTGGAGCCAACTCCACTTGATAATACGACTGACCTAAATCGATTGACGAAAATATTTTTGCATTCGTCAGACAGTCTAGTAAGAATTTGGTGTTAGGCATGGGAAATGACTCTTTTTCTGTTATGGAATTTAATCCACGATAATCTACACACATCCTGATAGATCCATCTTTCTTCCCTATTATCACTAATGGGGCATTCCAAGGACTCTTGCAACACCGAATAACATTTGCTTTCATTAACTCTTTTATCAGCTCTTCAATCCTTTTCTCTATGTGCATTGGTTGACGTCGAGGATGTTGCATTATTGGGCCTCCTGTTATCCGCATCTCATGTCGGACTAAGTTTGTAAATCCCAGATCGAATTTCGATGCAATAAAAATTCCGCCATATTCCCTGATCATTCCTTCAATATCTTTACTATTCTCATTTGCCATCGCCACTAGTGCTTTATTTATTCTTTCTTCATAAGTGTACATTTTGTTTATCAATGACGTTTCAATATTATTGATTTTCACTAACTTTACTCCAAACTCATTGTATCAATTGTATCATTGTATCAATGTCCCCTATGAATTCGGGTTTGATCTCTTTTACCACTACTACTGTGATTATTTTGGTCTTTTGATTCCATGTGACCGGTATAGTCATGTAACCCATTGCTACTTCACCTCCAGTTGAAAAAAACTCCGCATAATAATATCATACTACGTTGAAGTTCTGGTTTTCCTATTTTCTCCCACAAATTCTTGCTCATGACTGTAACTGATGCTCCAGAGTCCCAAAACATCTCTGTTTCGGCAATATTCAACATTGATTTACACTCCAATTGCTTCCATCTTCCGTCTGGTACATCTATTCTTCTGCCTGGTCTTTTCGACGTTCATTTCTTTTTTCACAATTTATTATCTTGACTCCAAAGACGAAATGAAATTCATGGAGTCGCTGATGTTTTTCCCATCTTCTCTCAATATAGTGTAATTCTTAGGGACAGTGTATATATCTTCCATGTCACTGTGAGTAGTTCTGAAATCCTGGCTGTTCTCGGTGTAATCTCTTATTTCAGATTTTGAATCTTCTTCTTTTATGTACGTTATTCTTTGATATCGGTGTGGAACCTCTTTCCATAACGAAAAACAATCTCGGAACCCGTGTCCTTCCTTGCCACATATCAGACATTTATTTCCCAGTGAACGCCCATACCTTCTGTGTCCCCTTTTGCCATACAAAAACAATCACCTACTGTTACTATCTTTAAATCCATCTTTAAATTTCTCAGCAAAGATCTTGAAACCAACAATATATTAAAAATATTAATAAATATAATCGAAGGATTTATAAAAGTTATGTAAAGTTTGGTTTGATTAATATTCGTTTTAGCGTGTTTTTGAAAAATATATTTTATTGAATTATTATTGATTTATTTTATGAATTTAGAAGTTGAGGACATCATAACTGGCGACCACGCCAAGGAAATCAATGCGATAGGAAAAAAGAAAGGAACTAAGAATATGTTAGATTCCTTGTCAAAACAAGCACGTGAGATGCTAAATTTTAATGTCAGAAAGTTTGACGGAAAAGTTGGATCTGAAGCCGAACTTTGGCTAAAGGATATTATGGAATGGCTGAGAATAGAAGATCAAAGTCTAGTAGACGCATTGGATCTTTTGTTGACAGATGCGGCATCGATGTTATGGGAAGCGGCGAAAATAGCGAAGATGACCGATGAAATGGCAAAAGAGTGGTTTATAGAAACTTTTACAGTAAGGAAAACCATTACTAACAAGATTGTGGAACTAGCTCAAATTCAGCAAGAGAGAGATGAAAGATTCCAAGTCTTCGAAATACGAGTAAGAAGTTTAGTTAAAAGTGTATTTAGCTCTGGAATGTCTGATGAACAGATTGTTCGAGACATTATCTCAAACAGAGCGAAAGACGATAGAGTAAAAGAAATATTCTTATCAGGGAAAGTGACAAGTTTTGAAGATGCCAGGGATATGGCAAAAATTCAGGAGAAGATCGAGATGACGAATGACAATAAATTCAATATTGATGCCATAAGAAGAGACTCCTACGCATCAGTGATGAAAAATGGTAAATTCGAGGGTAGACGAGACCAAAGAACAATTGTGAAGACAACTGCACATCAACGCGACGAACACCGAGAGATTAATCATGAGAGGAATAGACCTGGTAATGGTCGGTTTGTACCAATTGTAAATGAAGACAAGAATGAAAATGAGCGGTATAGAGGACGATATGAGACAGGAGAACCAGAGTGAAGAATACCTACAGTATCGCTTAAAGATATTGCAAGAAGGTTATTTAATGACAGCAAAGGAAGAGATTCGCCTCACCCAGTGAAACTGACACCAGGTCAGTGTTTTTGTTGTGGAGAAAAAGGGCACCGGCGTTTTGAATGTCCTATGAAAGACAAATGTCTCATCTGTGGAAAAGAAGGTCATGGATTCAGAGATTGTTTTTTGCTTAAAAATAGAAATGGATATCAGAAGAGAGTGGCATGTATTTACGAAGAAGATCACGAAAGAAATAATGGTGATTTTACAGAAGATTTATACAGTAATTACGAAGAAACGATAAAAAAATCAATGGATAAACCAAAACACAAGGACGATCCCATTGCTTTCATTTCGTCAGTGGGGTCGACACAATAATCAGTAGAAAGAAGCGAAATGAAGACATGATGCAGAAGATGTATGAGACGACAGACAGAAGAAAGTGGAGTAAGATTGTAATAAACATGACGGCAATTGACATGCTTTGGGACTCTGGAGCGTCAGTATCAGTTATGAGTGAAAAAAGTTGGACAAAGATCTGGAAACCGAGGTTGAAGCAGAGCACAATTTCTCTTTGTGGAGTATTTTCGACGGGAATGGAAAGACCGTTAGGAGCAATGACGATAGAAGCTGATTGGAATGGGAAAAAAAACAATTATTAATGTTATAGTTGTCAAAGATATACGTCCAGATTTCATTGGGGGTGTAGACACAATGGAGAGATTTGGTATTCAACTGGTAGAGGTAGACAATATTGAAGCGTCACAAGTAGGGAGGACATATGTGGACTCACAACGAGAAGAGAAAGCATTATTAATGCTTGGAGACAGGAAAAATGAACAGTTAGACATATTGCTACGGAAGTTCAAAGGTATTTTTATGGCTTCAACTTTTGATCTCGGGTTTACGAAAGTTGTTCAGCATGAAATGAATATAGTAGGTGGGCCTGTAATGTTACAGCCAAGAAGACAACCAATGCATTTAGAACAAAAGCTTGACGAACTTGTCACAAACTTATTAGAAGCGAGAGTTATTAGAAAATGCAAAAGTGCATGGAACGCGCCACTAGTGATTGTGGCTAAGAAAGATGGATCAATAAGGATGTGTGTCGACTATAGAGGGTTGAATGCGATCACTGAAAAGATATCTTTTCCAATGCCAGATACACGATTTCTACTGGATTGTCTGGCAGATTCAAAATATTTCACATCCATCGATCTAGGTCAAGCATATTATCAAGTTGGAATGGCGAAGGAAATTCAAGAGGTCACGGCTTTCAGTACAAGGCAAGGACAGTTTTGTTTTAACCGACTTCCTTTTGGACTAGCAACAGCCCCTGTGAAAAATTTGAAACTTGTTATTTATAGTTATGATGTCCTCAACTTCTAAATTCATAAAATAAATCAATAATAATTCAATAAGATATATTTTTCAAAAACACGCTAAAACGAATATTATTCAAACAAAACTTTACATAACTCC